>CAESWR010000679.1:83770-96197 GCA_903171835.1 Mullus surmuletus | reverse complement strand
GGGCGAAGTCTGTCCGTGCGGCGTGAATTATTGATGGAGCTCCGAGGTTTGTTCAATAATCTTCACTCAGATGCGAGAGGCTTGAAAATGATTCACAAGACGGAGGATTTGCGCGCAGACCAGACCGGCACCAACGGGGGAACAAATCCACTCGCAGATTTGGTGGAGCGGCGAACGGCATCGGCGGTCTTTGCCAACGCATCACGTCTCAACGTGTCCATATAGGTGTCAAAGGTCAAAGGTCATTGATTGTCTTCGGTACGTGTCTTCACACTACAGAGCGAGATTTGTACTCCGGTCCTGATGTGGTAAGAAAAGGCAATAAAAGAGGATAAAACTACTCAGAAGAAAAGCAAAGACATAAGAAAACCCACAAATAAACAAAAGTACTGACATTCAGTACTCAGGTAGAAGTACAGATACGAGGGCTTAAAAAGGCTTGTGTGGAAGTGGAAGTATCAACTCAAGGTTTTTACTCAAATAAAAGGGTGAAAGTACTGGTTTCGTAACAAGGTATGAAAGTAAAAGTAATGTAAGGGGGATGCCACGTTTCCAAAGGCCATCGTGACTACAATGTTATTTATATCATGTATCGTATAATAACAAGGCTATTTCTAAAATGTAAAGAGTAGAAAGTACTGTACATTTGCGTGCAATTGTAAAGAGAAGAAGAAGAAGGTCAGATGAAAAATACCCCAAATTTCTAATTAAGTAAGGGAGCCTGTGATGAAGGTTCTCCGCCCACGAGCTCCACATCCACGGCTGGCAGTCGATGTGGAGCAGGTTTTCACGACACAAGCGTCCACAAGTCCATGCTTTGGAAGTATTTCATCCCAGTACAACAAATATATCAGAAAAGCTGAAGGCTGGTGAAGTGCGTGACGATGAAACCGCAAAGACTCACTGGTTTGAAGTTTATTTTGAAAGGACTCGGTGATTTGAAGCAGCTCTTTTCTGTTTGGCTTTGCAAGATCCGCATCTGCTGAGCTTAAAGTTTTATAATCGGGTGATACAAATAATCTCAGAAATGTATTAGAAAATGTCCTCCACTTTTTCTTCTTTAGTTTAGATTTATCTGAGAATGTCGCGAGTCTCACGGAGGCCAAGATACACATTCATTGCTTAAGTAGCAGTTTATTCTTATTTATTATTATCATTATTATTCTTATTATTCTTAGAGCTTCAGAGCCGATTGATGTCAAACGCTCCGAGGAGAAACCTCCCACGAAGACCAATCAGATGAACGACACCTTCAGAAAGACGGCAGGTCTTTGGATGGACATTCAGAAGGTCACTCAGCTTTTACCGCCGACTCACGTCACAGTTTGCTGCTCCGCGTCAGCGCCTTTCCTCGCTGGGAAGGAGTTTTCTTTTGAACTCTTTCAGAAAGCCGCAAACAATGAGCGTTTGAAGCGGAGCGAGGCGAGCGCAGGCCTTCAGGACGCGTCTTTGTACTGAAAACGGCGGCAGGGAGGAGGGGATCGCCACGGCAACGCGCCTCATTTGTAACTTCAAACTTAGTTGCGGGAGCTAATTCGTGTCCTGACGTTATTTGGGAATGTGGAGACATTTAATGAGCTTCTGTGAATGTTTCCTTAGAGCTGCAACGTTAGAGCGCAGCAACGTGCAGCGAGCGACAACACGGTCAATCGCATTGATTGGCAAACATTGCCTTCAGGCACCTGATATTCAGCTGCATTATCTCTTTTTAATCAATACCTGATCTCCAATGGGTTAAACACACACGCAGACATACGGAATTAAAGGCATTGCATGTGTCTTTAAACATTCAAGACTGCACACACACACACACACACACACACACACACACACACACACACACACACACACACACACACACACACACACACACACACACACACACACACACACACACACACACACAGAATCCCAAAGTTCCCCTATAGAAGGCGTCCATAGCCTCCATTGCTCACTGATCCTCTGCAGCTCACACACCTTTTTCGCTGCAGGGTTTTCTGACATTCTTTCTACAGCGTGATTGCAGTTGACAATGAATGAACATGAATAATTCAATTCTTTCATGTTGTTATTTACTGTTGTTCCACGAACAGTTAGAAAAATGCTCCCTCTTGTTTTCTCTGATTGATACGGTGTAATTGTAGCCGCACCAGCTACATACGGAGATATTGGAAATGTATAACGCTGCTGTTTGAAAGCAGAATAAATCAAAATGATAATAACAATTGTGCCGTGTTGTGTATTTTTCAACATATTTTGACAGCAAATGCAGCATCTTTGCAAATGACATGACTGCAGGTCCGGAACAACCCGAAAAAGACACGCGGACCAAGAAAGCACATCGGCAGCGAGCAGGTGTCCGTCATGGTTTGTGGAGGGAAATCTTTACATGGCAGATGGAATAAAGAAGGGAGAAGACAAACATCAGTGCGGACAAAAGAGGAAAATCAAGAAAAGGATGTTGAAGAAGTTGAAGCGCGTCGAGCTTTGGGAGCAAATGTTAACTCACGGCGCCAAACATCGGAGCTCTGCGGATTAGAAGGTAGTTTGCAACAAAAGCAACAAAAGAGTGCAAATCAAAAAAAGTTCCCCTTTTCTAAACAGCGGAGATTTGAAAATTGAGGACACTTTTTAAGGCCTTTCATCCTGCTGTAGGTTTTGCTCCTCTGCATTTCCTCAAATACATCTTTTCACATGCAGATTTCCTGGTTTTCTTCCCTCCCTCATGTTCAGCGCTCAGCCGCCGCCTGTCAGAGCACAAACACTCAAAGGCCTCGCACGACGCCAGCAACGTCAGCAACGGCAGGTCACAATCAGCGGGAGCAGCGACGCGGCCAACACACCACGTACGCTGAGGTCAGAGCTGGTCACACACTTTCAACACTGCACATATTCCAAATACCAGGAAATACCGGAACTCTTTTCGGCCATCACTCAAATCTGTGATTTTATGGTCCATTCTGTTTTAAATATTGTACACAAACAGCATTTCTCTGATGTTCCTCCGCTGATGCTCCTCCAATGTTGCTCCTCCACTGATGCTCCTCCACTGATGCTCCTCCACTGATGCTCCTCCACTTGAGCCCAGCTTCTCTCATCCCAACTCTGCTTTGGAGGATTTTATTAGTTTACTGAACTTCAGACTGTTCTGATTTACAAAAAGATCAAATACATGTTTTTCTCTGCACCTCCATTCATTATATTCTCACTGATCGACCGATCGAAGGTCGCCTCTTTTTGTCAGTGCTTGGATATGGAAATATTCGGAATTTCAGTAAATGACATTCTTACCCCGTCAGTATTTGAGGTGACAGATTTGATATCCACCGTCACAGCCTTTAGTCAAGAAGGGCAGCTGAACTGATGCTGTTGTTATTTTGTCATTGTTAGATGGTAGATGTTATTCTTCCACCGCTTCTCACGCACCTCATCTCTCATTCAAATCGGCACACCTTCAAAACGTCATGATTTGATACATTTCTATGACTATTGTGATTGTACGATGGCTTCTCTTTGTCTGCTCGGATGAAGGTCTCGTAGACCGAAAGCTCACAATAAATTGATTTTTGTCACAGACTGAAATGTGTGGAAATCCTCTCTGTTTTTTCATGCCCCCTTAAAAAAAGTTACACTCGCTGACCTTGTCTCTCTACTCACCCACCAATAAATATACATGTTCTAAGATGTTCATTTGCATTGGAGGGTTGATCATCTCATAATTTATTAGCTATTCAATCCCAAAGTATTGACAGTCGGCTGACAGAAGTGCCAATTCCTTATTCTGCATTTCCATGTTCAGACCCACATTGCCTTCACGCCAATGTCAACGCCAACTTTTTGGATGTTTTGATGTTTCCCGTCATTACCATCATATCTGCCTTGGTCTCCCATAATTAACACTGGGATTTTGGAGTTAAATAGGAAGAAAAGTGAAAATAAACGTATATTATTATAAGGAAAATAATGTAAAGGACCTTGACAACATCTTGGCAACCTCGGCTTGGCTCACTTCAGTAACACCGATACACGTACAAAGCTCGGCGTATTTCACTTCCAGCGTGAGGAACTGCGACCAATGTTCCTATTTTATACTCTGACATGATTAGATCGCAATAAATGGGATCAAACGGATGCCGAAATAATGTCATTATGATGCAGAGTTGTACAAAGTGTGCTCTGTCGCTTCATTCCGCAAGATGGCTTTGATCAGTGATGCGAGGGACGGTCCTTTACAGACACACTGAGGATATTTTGTTTCCCAAAGCGAGATTAGAGGATTAAAATCAATATCGTGGTTGACAATGTTAGCTAAGCTTCGTGCATAGAGATGAGAAGGAGGGGGGCAGCTGAGCTCAGACTCTGCAAGTTTGTCAAATGTCTCCCAACAAGCTGAAAGATACAGAAAAACCCTGCTTAACGGGACACTGTGGGAGGGGACGGGCGCCTCTCTGTCCGCCGCGCCAGCTGCTGCATCTCAGACAACCATTCACACCCTCAGTCCGTCCCTCGGGCGCCTGGGAGTCTTCACTCAATCAATCAATCAATCAATCAAAAACCTGAATATTGTAAAACGGGAGGCAGCAGCGCTAACCACCGGCACCAATGGTTCACCAACTGTCCACACGGAAACACCAGCCGCAAGTAAAACTGCATTAATCATATTCATATTCATATATCATATTTATGAACTGACCGACTACGTTTCCACTCAGTCCATATTGGGGTTAAGCTCCATATTGTGGTTAGTGAAACATTGTGAATAAAGTGTTGTTCCTGTCTCCATGGTGACTGTAACCAATGGTGATATGGCGATCAAAGCAGCCACGCACGGAGAAGGTCTGCTACAAACCCTGCTTGGCGTAACTTTGCGCTTTTTGTGGATCTTCTATCCCGCTACTTTCTAGCGTCTCCAAATGCCAGGATGTTTGTGTCAAGAGACTCTCCGAAGTTTGTTCCATCCCAGTAAACGTGTTCCGTCTCCAAACAAAGTTCTGCTAAAGAGGGAAAGAAGACGATAGTCCATGTTGGTTTGGCTCGACCGAAGCTAAAAAGGCTGAAACTTTAAGGCTGCGTTCCCAATCATCCCAACTCCTGACCAACAGTGTGTACTTCATCTGCCCTCAGAAAGTACCAACTACTGCAAGCAGTATATGTATATATATATATGTATATATGTATACCTACCATTGGAACGTACTGCTCGCGTCATCTCAGTGCGTCTTGAACTCTGCTTTATCCGTCGCATGCACGGCGCGCTGAGGATTGTGGGTAGTATGCTGACTGCTTACTGAAAAATCCAGCCGGATGTAGTATGTCATCCGGGTACACTTAGTATACTGCTTTTAACATAGTACGTATCGGGACACACTAAATATTTTTCTGGAATACTGAATAATGGGGTAGTTTGTGGTTCGAAGCGAAGAAGAGTGTTTTAGTCTGAAGTGCTCAAACCTCTTTACTTCGTGGTAGAATATTGAATATCATCCATTTAATCACAACAAAACCAAAGTAACATGTTGCAAAAAGGCTGCGTGGGCGCAATGGAAGCGACGCACCCGCTTTGTGCCGTCATCATAAAAGTACAAGTACGAATCGGCTCAGACTAACGACCCGCCTCTCTGTTTACCGCCGTGACAGAAATGATGCTGTTGTTTTCAGAGTTTCTCCTTTCAGCTTTGATGACGGATCTGGACGATGAGAGCACTGACAGCTAGTGTAGTAGAGAAGAGGGACCCTGCTGAGAGGGGCCACGGGGGGGGGGGCAATTGCACATATAGTAAGCAGTACTCTTCAGTCTGCACACACACACACACATACACACACACATGAGACCTTCTGACATGCATGGGTTGTGCTAACTGTTAGCCATCAACACAGCAAGCCTTTCATCTTACAGTGCTGAGTTTAGCAAGTTTCACTCTAACACACACACACACACACACACACACACACACACAATCTTGATCTCGCTTTCTTTCTTGCATTCTGACATCCCGCGTGTGTCTCTTCTTCTCATATGTTCTAATGCTGAGAGTCAAACGTCAGTTGATGAGCTTGTGCTCGTCTGAAGGCTCCTGAGTTTAAAACACTTCCTTCCGTCGCTCTGCAAACAGAGCAGAAACTCTTGACATGTGCCAAATAAGAGAAGAAAGCAAATGGTACCGTCGTAATTAGAGTGAATTAAGGAATTCTGGTGTTCCATGCGCGTGCTTCCGGGCTGTCAGCGGCTGGGACGGATCAGCAGCGAGGAGGAACAAACAGTCATTAGGACGGAAATAACGGCAGCTGAGAAGACAAGAGATGAAAGAAAACTAAAATCACCACGTCACGTCACGCCGGCCCGGAGGAAGCTTCAAGACGACTCTCAGAAGCTGCAGTCGAATCTTTGGGACTTTTTCTTTTTTTTGACAACAGAACAGAAATGAAAGCGCAGTTTCTGGGCTTTGAAAACAAACTCTTCCAATGCAAACTGCTTTTCCTTTGGATTTGGGCAGCGAGAGTCGAACGTAAACAAGTGCTGACACGTCATCTTTCTCTTCTCATTTCATGTGAATTTCACAGGCCGGCATCCCATATTCAGCTTCCAGGGCGCTCTGCCCCCGGCGGAGCCTCGGGCACATGGGAAACCTTTGTGAAGAAACCCGTCACGTGTGCGGCTTTCGCACGTTCGGCGCTGTTCTTGGCGGCCTTGGTGTTTCCCACCGTGAGCTCCGGGTCCAGACCAGAGGATTTGAAGACGATGAAAGCCTCCTGCATCGTTCTCGCCGTGGTTGCAGCTGGCAGCCACAGCGCTGACAGAACCGTCACCTGAGAGGAACCCAAAGCCTGCACATCATTACCGTACTGCACATAATAAAATGGCACAACCATTTCTGTGTCGGCCTTGTGGCCTGCAGTTTTCACTTTTATTCCAAAACAGTAAATCCTTTGTAAACGTCTCTAAGTTACTTGGTTACTGAGAAGCCACTGGAAATGTCTCCATAAATTTAAAGTTTTTGTGACGTTTCCACAGAAAACATGAGCTGCAGGTCAGAGGTCAAATACTGCACCTTGACGAAACAAACACGTTCTAAATCGCACACTGCCCTACTGGTCTGCATACAATACTCACTATGCAGTATGCTAAAAATACCCGGGTGAGCGACTACATGTGGCTGGTTTTTGCATTGGGAAACCAGCATGCTAACCTGGCTCTCTGACCCACAATCCTCAGCGCACGCCTGAGGCGGATAAAGCATCACTCAAAATCACTATTATGTCCCAGTCGTCCGCACACCGCATGCAGTCGTTCGTACTTTCCAAGGGCAGATGCAAGATGTGGGCTACTGTTAATAGTAGCCTTGTTTCCTTCCAAAACAGCACCAACCATTTTGCACAGACGATCTGATCTGCAGGTCAGAGGTCACAAACTGGGAAACTCAGGAAAAGCAAAAAAAAAAACAGCAGCGTCATACAACAAACAAACTGAGGCCTTTGGGTTTCTAAAAATCTCCATTTCCTCCCAAACCAAAGAGCCTCTTCGTGAACTCTCCATTCCAGCCTGATTGGCTGCAGCTGAGCCGAACCCGATCCGCTTTTGGGTGTCTGATCGTGGCCCTATTTCACTCGCGAATGATGAACTTGTTGTGGTTTTTTCCTTCTCTTCGTCTTCTTGATGGTTTAAAAACACAATCAATAATTTCCCAGTGTGACTCCTCTCATATGTGCACTTGATTGTGCGCTATTTTCCGTTGTAATTTTTTACAAAAACTAACCAAGCCATTTTTTATTTCCTTCTCTTTTTTACCGTATGTCGTTAACTCACTTGTTTCGCGGGTCTGGTTTGGGGGATTCCATGATGTTGGTCGGGGGTCCCAATGCAGACCCTACATTGGGACACAGCCTCTGTATGAAGCACCCTTCATCGGATGAGCAACACAGCTAAAAGTGCTGCCAGGTGTGTGTGTGTGTGTCAGTCACAGGTGTGTGTGTGTGTCAGTCACAGGTGTGTGTGTGTGTCAATCACAGGTGTGTGGCTGACACCTTATTGGCACCTGAGTGAAAACCAACAGGTGAATATTGCAGGGGATTTAGGCACATTTTTGGGGGGCGTTACACACACGTTTAGCTGTGTTGCTCATTCCATGAATGCACCGTCCGTACAAGTTGTACCTGGTTGTAAAGGCGACTTCAGGCTTTTCAACGGTGTAAAATACAACATCACAACCACTCTATTAAAGGAGAGAAATGATTGACTGAGAAATGATTGACAGTGTGGCTCAAACTCCACCGCAGACCCCAAATAAATCTTAAATACACGAGCAGGCCCCCCCCCCCACCTTTGACCGCTGGAGTGTAAAGCGTAAACATCTTAGTTGATTTATGACCTTGGCGGAAAAAGGTTCTCTCCGCGTGTTCAGCTCAGCGTGACGAGCTCGGCCTGATCGATGCTCGTGGAGGACGATGACTGACGATAATGAGGCGCGGCGTTTGGAAGCAAAGATTCCATAGTGATGAAGAAGAAATCTTTAGACGGAGCGTAAACAAGACGGAGAGGGAGGCTGTTGCGCACATGTTGTTTGAAACCATGTCTCCTCGCAGCTCTTTAATTGCACTTTGGGACTCGCAAACATCTGTAAAGGGAAGTTGGAGCTATTTGAGATGCATCGTCATCACTGTTTTCTTTGTTTTCTGTTTAAGTTTCAAGTTCACACTGTTCAAGGACGAGCGGCCTCTGTGGAAACTCGGAGGGATGCTGCGAAAACAGAGGCGGAGAGCCGGGAAACTTTGGGTTTTTTTTTTTCTGTCATATTCCTTTTAATTTTTCTGTTTTTATATTCATTGAACAAACAACGGATCGGACCTCCAGAGACCACCAAAACCGACGACCACAAAGACTCCTGAAGACTTCCTGCTGCACATGGAAAGTAAAATTGATAGATTAGAAAAGGGGAATCAGTGCAGTTATGAGGAGAATTGAGAGTATTTAGAGAGAAAAAAATATACATTTGTCTTGTACATGTACTTCAAAATAAACTCCAACTCCCCAAATCACCGTAGTTGGTTTGCATTGCGGGTGACGGTCTAAAGGAGCAAACCAGACTACACTACAAAAAACAGTTAATAAATGAATAAATAAATGATAATAATCCCAAATAATCGTATGCACTTTTGTTGATATCAGGCCAATAAAAGAGGATCTGAGAATATCTGAGTAGAGAAACTCACCCACGTCCTGATCGCAGGAAGGCGACGCCTCCTCAAACTCCCTTTGGCTGTTTGATCGATCATTGGCATCATTGAGGTGCCGTCACTGATGTTTACAGTAAAGTATTGTTTTCACCTCGTGAGGTTGGTGTCAATCATCCGTCATCCAGTTGCTTATAAGAAAGTCATTGACTGCAAAAGCAGCCGCCTCCTCTGCAACACCGACAACACGAGCGACGATTGATTTTCATTTCATTTCAGTGAGATGTTGCTCGGAAAATTCTCTTTGTAATCAAAAGTGGGGAGCAAGCACGCCAGTACTTGGTGATGCCAGTACTTCCTAGGTGATGGCAGTACTCCCTTGGCAATGGCAGTATTTCCTTGGGACATACTGGTTCTTCCTTGGTGATGCCAGTACTTCCTTGGAGATGCCACTACTTCCTTGGTGATGTCAGTACTTCCTTGGAGATGCCAGTACTTCCTTGGTGATGCCAGTACTTCCCTGGTTACCTCACCACAATCGGTGAACAGCAGTTTATATGGAAAAGCAGATCACCTACGCCAGTACTTCCTTTGATGATGCCAGTACTTCCTTGGTGATGCCAGTACTTCCGAGGTGATGGCAGTACTCCCTTGGCAATGGCAGTATTTCCTTGGGACATACTGGTACTTCTTTGGTGATGCCAGTACTTCCTTGCTGATGCCAGTACTTCCTTGGTGATGGCAGTACTTCCCTGGTTACCTCACCACAATCGGTGAACATTTTTTTAAATAGATATCTCCAAAGTATACTTTATGTATTACTAATATAAATACACTTCAGTTGTATGTATGCATTCAAAACAGCTTGGAGATCAATCAAATTTCATTTTCAAAGTATATTTATTTAAGTATATCTTTTGCTACCTAATGTGTTTAATCTACCAAACTACTGTAATTGGCAATAAAAATGTGGTCAAACTGCCTCCCATCAAATTTATGACTCACATTTGCATGGACAAATTCAGTAATAATTAATAAAAGCATTTCTGCTGAGGTTTCTCTGACAGTGAAGATGATGCTGACGATGAAAAGATGGGAGTAAAGACGGAACTGTACGTAAGTGTTTATGCCCTTTCTGACACTACGGTGTTATTTCATTGTGAAGCGAGTGTGAGCGAGCGCCGTCGACACTGAGGCTGCAAAGGAAGCAGGTCGTGAATGAAAACACGTCCACTGAGTGTTCATAGATATTTCCAAAGTGTACTTTATGTTTGGTTTGCAAGAAATCCATCAGGGACACACAGCATCTTGTTCTCTCGTCTACAATAAGCACATTTGTCGATATTTGTACAATAAAGGCAGTAGCTATTTCCACTGACGGACAAAACATCAGTGATTTATCGGGACTTTTTCCCGCCAGATTCCTTTCAGTGGTGACGCTAAAATTAACTTGCCTTTTGTCTCTTAGGACGAGTCGCCTGCCGCCTCCCCGCCGCTCGGCCGCCTCACTCACTCTCCTCCACTCAGAGCACCGGCGGGACACAGCGGGCCGGCGGCGCTCCGGGAGGCAACGCTCGGAGCCAAGAGAGCGGTTCGAGGTGTCGCTGGGCGGATCGAGGACAAACACTCGCAAACGTGCTCTTTTTGTGAAGAGAAAAATGATAACGCACAACAATGCTTGGGTGAAAATGTGTGATCTGAAAAAGATGTAATTCAGTGATATACCTGAAATGAATCCAATTTATAGGAAATATATTCAAGATACATAATGGGGAAGAAATGTGGATCACAGACAAAAAAATGGAAAGAGAAATGAATGGGGTTATTCATGAGGATTTGTTGTAATATCAAGTTTAGATTTTGGGAGTAAATGAGTACTAAATTGTGAAGTAAATGTGTATTTTTGGCAGGATACTCTGTTTAACTCTATCGGCTCTTTACAATTAAATTTGGTGAATTTGTCCTCAAAACAAGCCGAGGGTCTTGGACCTCTTTGGGGGTCCACCTTGGAGAGCGATGATGTGGATTTTTAGATTCTTGACGACAGCGTCTTCAAACGACTGGTCGTGTAAGGCCATCAGACCTTCCACCAGCTGCTGCAGCGAGTCGAACTCCTTCATCAGGTCCTTGGTGACGGCCTTGGTGATGTTCTCCACAAACTCGTTCCAGTCCTTGGTGGCCACGTCGATGGTGATCTCGCCCTGCAGCTTCTCCGACAGGCGCGTGGTGAAGGTGTTGAGCGTGTTCATGTTCAGGGTGTCTCTGTAGGGCTTTGGCAGCCGCTTGGTGAGTCCTAAGAAGAGGCCCCAGATGAGGTGGCTGATCTGGCCGTTGATGTCGGGGCTGGAGTCCGGCTCGCTGGCCTGCGAGTCGGCGCCACCGAAGTCCGAGATGATGTCGATGTCCTTGTGTAGGCAGCTGACGTGAAGGGTGAGCTCCTCCTCGTCCACGGCGTCGTGCCATGCTTCCTGCCCCTCGCTGCTCGGCCTCTCGTTGTTTCCTTGGTGGGAGGCGTCTCTGTCGGCCATCTTGCCGTCAAACCACCAGATCCGACGCTCACTGCTTCATAAATGGCATCTTTAAAAATTCCAAGTGTGGGTTTTTTACGGGACACTTCAAAGCATCACGACGCGCCCGCCGCCTTTTAACTTTTGCAAGGCACCGATCACAGGAAAGTCGCTCGACGCGCTCTTTGTGAAACAAAGGCAGCGGTTGCTAGGCAACCGGATGGGTTGAAAGAAGCGATGTGGTAATGGGGCTCTCTGCTGGGCTTTGGTCCTTATGCTGGAATGGATAAGTGACATTTTGTTACCTTTGCGTCTTTGCTCACAGGTTGGAGAAACTTTCAAAAGAAAAACCATGCCAACCAACATCAAAACTTTTTTTTTTAGAACTTAATGTTTACTTCAGGCTGTGGATGAATCATCAGGAACCCAAAATATAAAAAATTGATGTCTGAACAAGCTGAAGTGGAAACGTTTCGCTCAGAGGACGAGTAAAATTCAATCACTGTAAGGTCAGAATTCACCCATTTAATATTATTTTTGTGTGTTTGCTAGATAGTTTGAAAATCTCCTGTATAGTCTCACTATTTTTCTTATTATTCCTATAATGAATAATTTCTATATTATCTACTCTCTTTTATAACTTTTCTGGTGTGAGGGTCAGTGCCTGCTCTAAAGTTTTCACTGTAGAATATGATGATGTGACAGTGAATTCCCCTGGGGGGGGGGGGGGGGGGGGGGGGGGGGGGGGGGGG
>CAESWR010000679.1:56479-67609 GCA_903171835.1 Mullus surmuletus | reverse complement strand
CATTAAGTGTGATCGTGTTCGATCATTCTCTGTTTCAGCGAGCGCCGTTCCAACTTTAACCCGGCCTGTGATGCTAAAAAGACCACCATCACCACCACCAGGATTATATACTGGTCCTGATGAAAATATGAAGCATGTGTGTGTGTGTGTGTGTGTGTGTGTGCGTGCGTGCTTGTGTGTGTGTGGGCAGGAAATATTGCACGCCATCATTGCAGTGATAACATCTCGTAATGTCCAGGATTTTTGTGAAGATCCTGAACAGTTTACCCGCAGTTTGGCCCTAGTTTTGGGATGTGAAATTTTGTAAGTTTACACACACTCATGCACACACACACACCTACACACACACACACACACACACACACACACACACACACACACACACACACCGATCAGTGCATCTCCCTCCCCAGCCCTCTATCCCTGTCTTGATTTCATTTTTCATCCCTGCACTATTTCCTCCCTTACACCTTCCCCAATTATCCTGTCACGTCTCCCACTTGCAATGTGTGTGTGTGTGTGTGTGTGTGTGTGTGTGTGTGTGTGTGTGTGACATCTCTATCCTTACAGATAATTGGATGTTGGGTCATGACATCAAACAGCTGCCAGGGGAGGACATGTGCGCCGAGAGAGAGTGCGAGAGAGAGGGAGAGATGACGATGTACGGAATAATTTGGCTCTTTGAAGCAGCAACGCAGAACGATTCGCTGGGAATAAAAACTAAAAACATCTTTCAAAAAAACGACTTCAATCCCGCAACACCTTCAGAAAGCGACAAAATAGACGCAACCCAATGGGACACACACAGGAAACTGGAGAATCTGGGTGAATGGTGTTGACGTTTAATGCAGATGTGAGGCTTTTGGGAGGAATATAACAGAATAGAACCTAGTAAAGTAGATCTGCACGTCCCCATCCCTGTGTGCTGCTCTGGTTTGCTTCCTTTGGCAAGTAAAACATGCATTTTCGGTTAATTGGAGAGTGTGGTTGCCTCTAGATGAGCCCAGAAACACACAAACATACAGTAGAAGAAAGTAACTCTGAAATAGTAAATACGAACATTATTTTCATGCTTTTAAACTCAACTTTAGCTCATTTTTCGGATAATTTTCCCACAGTGACATCAACAGTCACGAAGAAGTGCAAAAGGAATCAAGTCAAATACCGATTTCATTCATTTTCTAGAGCGGGAGGGCGAGAGCTAGAGTGTGTTTGAACTAATTCTCCTAATTAACAGTCACTTGGAAGCACAAAATACTCACGTTTTGATCTAGAATTGAATAATAACAATAATAAAAAGCACCGTGCACATGTTTAGTTTACAGTGTTATGCAGTTCAATGTTATATTTGACTAGTTTTGTTTGTTCTTACCTGAGATTTGAGGGTTAAAGAGCTCCAAAGACTTCAATTAGTCTTTAATTAGAGTTTCTCCTGTTCTTCCCTTCATGTATTTGGGAGTTATATCATTTTGACCTATTTCAAGGAGCCCGGAGCTCTTTGCTTCATTTGTAAAGTTGTTGCTACTCATCATTTCTTTCTTTGCACTTTGTGTGTGTGGCGGCAACCAGGCGAGGAAGCAAAGCGGACAAAGGAGGACGAATGAGCGGACGCATGATGTGCAGCGACTTGGCTCAGCATACGTCCAGTCTGCTGCATCCATACATGGACAATAAAAACACAGTAAACATGTGCAGAGGCCACGCCCACTTCAGTTGAGGAGACGTTTTCTGGCCTGTTTGGAAGTTTGCATGTAAAACTAAACTTTCCAATGAAAACGAAGACATGTGTAATGTGATGATGCTTTCCGCCCGTCTCCTTTTCGCGCGGCGCCTCTCAAACAACACCATCTGCGGTCTGTCGGGAGGCGGATACAGGAATACACGGAGCGAGACAGATCGGAGGGAGAAGTGAGACAACAAGGTACGACGGCGGAGGATAAAAGCTGCGGCGGCCGAGCGCGGCTTCACATGATCCTAATGAAGCCGGAAACCCAGAGCGCCGGCGAGACGCCTCCGAGACGCCTCCGAGACGCCGCGCCGACATGCTTTTGCCATTAGCTCACTTACCAGCAGCCATGTGGGAGCGGGGTCTGACACGCCGCGCGCTGCTTCACACACATGCGCGGGGACGCGAAGGCCGGCCGTGTTTCACCGAGGGTCCGGTTTGAGACACGTGTAGACGCGCCTCAGACCGCCGATCCGCCGGGTCGCTCCCAGCGCCGCCACGTGAGCTCCCAGCAGCGCTTTGATCCTGAATAATTGAAAGAAGACTTATTATGCAAAGCTCGGGACCCTCGGAAGATCTTTGTTGTTGTTGTTGTGATGTAACACCGTCCTTCCCGAGTTTAAGGGACTGGGTGTTTGTTATGGAGGGGCTCCTCAGACGCGTCGCAGAGACTTTGCTCTTTGATCACGGCGATGCCTTCGGCCGTTCTGCCCTTTTGATGCTGTCAGTCATCGAGGGGATCCTCAGAGGAGGCCGACAACATCTAACAGAGTGGATCTTAACACGAGAAAGACGAGCGAGTTTGTTTTCCTCGTATGACTGAAGCACAAATATTCAAAACCATGCAAAAANNNTTTTTGTGGAGTTATAACACAGATCTTGGCTATAAATTAAACGATGCAACACAACGCAGCCACAGTTTAGTATATGTCACATTGGTGGTCGTTGGCCACTCATGTATGCTGTTTATAAGCTCTCTCTCCCTCTCGCTCTCTCTCTCTCTCCACCATCAAAGAAACATCTGCTTATGTTGGAGTTCGTTGCACCACGACTCGCTTCTGCGCATCAGCCTTTTCAAATCTTAACTATCTGCAGACATCACAAGAATACACACATAGCTGATTTTGTGTTGAAATAGATGGTTTTTTTTGTTCAAAACATTGCACACACACACACACAAACATACACACACACACACACACAGATGAAGTGCAGATGAAGACAACAATATATCTTATTTTGCGTGCAGGACCATGATAAACTTTTTGTTTTTTGGGGGGTTTTTCTTTTTATGGATTTTGGTCCAAAACAAACAAAACAAACAAATTAAAAAAAAGTCTTTCCTGTTGCTGCTCTCAATATGTGAGTGTCGATGGTCTTAAACACCATGAATAAACAGGGGCAAGAAAAAAAAGCGAATTAGCTCTTTACTGACCACATGATGAGACATGAGAATCAAGCTGTGAAAGCTTTACAGTGATCAGCGTGTTGGAACGGCTCGATTCCACCAATCAGACGACTCGACTCAGACTGCTGGGTGTGGCCTGTTATCAATCAGCAGGACACGGGGCTGTTTTAAATGGACTTTAGACAATAAACAAACATGATTGAGTGGCAAAATAAGCCGAGAGGCGAATCGTTCGAGAGAGATTTATAGTATGAAACCTTGTGGTCTTTGTAGACAAGTGGTTTAATGTGCTTAGAGGCTCGGCGGTCATTAGCTGTTCCTATAAAACCATAATGGCTGGTATCTATATTAAGATATGAGCTCAGCGGGAGGATTCATTTAAAATAAACATCTGTTTAAAACTATCCGGGGCGATCCGACCTTTTCAGATTCTGTGGCTTGAAGAGACTTGTGAGTGTTTGACTTCTTCTTCTGCACATTACTGTAATTGTACATCAGTCATTGTTACACTACCCTTTAGAATGCAATGCTAATGTTAATACAGATTTAAAATAGTTTCTTTGTCATTTTCAATTCTAATTTTTAGAATTATTTTCATATTTTTCAGTTGTCAAATGTAAAAAAAAAAGCCCATTCATGCAGCAGTTAAGTTCCATTCTATTATTTTGTGTTACTTCCTGTTCTCCTGTGTTTCCCACTGTGTGAATGGCTGCAAAACACTCTTATTAAATGTGTGTATGCTGGCGGTCTGACGTGACACGGAGCTCTGGTTCTCTCCCAGTAAATCCTATCATCTCTTCCATGTTAGAATAAATATCAGCCTATTAATGGAGCTGCTGGAGCGGCAGCCCGCAGGGACCAATGCTCAGGTGAGCTGATTTAGCGGCGCCCGAGAGCGCAGCGACCCGAAGGTCGCCGTCGTTTATTAGCATGTGGGGAACAAAACGCTGATGAGTCAGCGCTCCTCCATTCCTCCATATGCAACACACACAAGTGGTGACTGTTAAGTGACAGAGGGCAGTGAGAGCCTGTGGCATCTCTGGGTGTCACTGCAGCGGGAGTTAGCTCTTCTGGGTGTGTGTGTGTGTGTGTGTGTGTGTGTGGGGGGGGGGGTCAGCTCAGCACAGACCGCTCAGTGTGAGAGTTCTCCGGTTTCAAGGTTTTAGTCGGAGCAGAAAATTAAAGCGACCAAAAACTTGGCTCGCAAAGACAAATTGTTTAATTGGGTTAATGATGGGAAGCACAGCTAGAATCCACTCATTAAAATGATTCGTTCAAAAGATTCGTTCAGTGAATCAGTCAGTGCTCAGCAGGAGCCGTGTGTGTGTGTGTGTGTGTGTGTGTGTGTGTGTGTGTAAGCATTGTGTTGTGTGGCCACCCCTCCCTGATAATGGTTGAGTCTTATCCAGGTGACATCTAGTCTAGAAGAAAACAACACTCAAAACAATGTTTATCAGCATTATAATAATGATAATGATAATAATAATAGTTTTTGCAGAAGAAGCACAAAGGGGATAATAATAGTATGTATGTGCACATCATGTATTCATTTGTAATTATTATCATTCTGAATGTATTTTGAATGGTGGTGCATGTGTGTGTTTGTTTTCATGTGGCTGGACTCAACATTAGCCGTTAGCATGGAGAAACTCACGCTAACGGCTTTGGTTGCTCGTGTGCTCTCATAAAATCTTTGTCTCCAGGGATATTTGGCCCCGCCCCTCAGCCCCGCCCCTCAGCCAAAGGAGAGCTGGGAGACCCCACTCCCTCACCTGAACCAAGGGAGAAGAACTAAGGGGAGGGGCTAAGGGCTGGAATTGGGAGTCAGCCTCAGTGCCGGCTTCAGTCTAGACTTAGAGAACCACAACTGAAAACATGGGGTCGGGGAAGAGCGTTCTCGTTTGGGATCAATACAAAGAAATTGTGAAAAGGCAAACATCTGTCAGGTTTGGGGAGGATGGATGGTGGAGACGCCGGGTTGAACTGCAGGTGATCAACATGAATAATTTGGCTTTGTTTTCATTTTTCTTATGATGAAAATCTGTGTGTCTGGCAGCTCTGACAGATGGATGTGGTGTGTTTGTGCGTCTCTTTGTTCACACCAGCTGTGGCGCCGCTGCTTTCCGTGGGTGTGTGTCTGCTGGATTTCTTTCATTCTGGGTCGTATTAAATAATGAAGCGTGCAATTGATCGCCACAAGGATTTTGGATTTGTGTTGGAGGGGAGTCTGGAGGAGGCGACCAAATCAAATGCAATCACATTTACATAATAATGGTTCTGCACTGGATGCATTCTGGAGAGAGTTCCATATAACAGCATTATACCTGTGTACATTGTGATAGTTTAATTATTCTTTATCAAAAGCTAATTTCCTTATTACATTTCAGCGGATAGAGGGTTGGAATGAAATGCAGAACTGTAAACCCCCCCCCCCCCCACCGACATGATGAGATTTATTCCTTTACATCCCTCAGGGGAGCTGAAAAAAAAACAGTAAAAAGAAGTGTAAAGAAAGTCATCAGCGGCGCTTTGGGGCTCCTCGCAGAAGGCTAATCTCCCGCCTGTGCAGCTCCTGCTGAGGTAATCACTCACCTGAACACAGACCACTTCCTGATACCTTCACGTTCTCCAACAAAGCAGCCTTGGGAGAGGAGCCTTCATCCAGCAGTGTGAGACCCTCACAGTTCCCCCCATGGCTCTGCCTTTAACTCCCGGCCCACCACCCGCCGCCAACGCCGGCTCTCTCTAACTCCCCGCCGTCTCGCGTCCGGCTCTGCCTGCGCCTCGACCTACTTAGGAGTCTAATTCACACTTTGGTTCTCAACAAATTGGCCCAATTTTCCCTCTTTGTCGAACTTCATGGGCTGAAATTACAAAGAGAGACATAAAAGCTGCCGTTCTTGACCGCAAATCGGGCTTTTCTTCAGCTCACTGTTTAGCTGTTTATATGGATTTAGAGGCGATCAGACTGAGCGGATAAAGTGTGTGTGGAGGATCCAATGGGATTTTGTCCGGTGAATGTGTGAAACGGTGTCGAGAACTCAGGTTCATTGAAACGCTTCTCAGATTTGACTGTATATTTTGATTTGATCGACATATTTGCTGTGTCTGTCATGTTGTTTATATTTTGGTATTTCAGAGCCACAGTTTACTTGTGAATGTGTCTGTTTTTCTGTCAATCACTGCAATCCTGCACAATAAACGGTGCACTACAGCAAATGTGTTGTAATAGTACAGCAATAACAGTCATACCGTACCACTGATTTACCCTGTCGGAAGTATTTATATTGAAGTAAAAGTGAACAAAACACCATGATATATAACGTTACCACCTGCGTGTCAGAGTTATACCTACATTTTTGCCAGTACAGTCCAGCCCTAAACAACAAATATGCAAAAGAAACTGTCAAATATGAAGTACATTTCCCCAGAAAGAATCCTTACAACTTGATCTTCAGCACCGACTGAAGTACAGGAAGGTGTGTAAATGTCGCAGCGCTGCTCCCCAGACTTGTGTCATACGTCGAGACAGAGAGATGAAATTGAACTGGCTGGTAAAAGCGGTGGAGACTTTCTGAGGAAGGCAGTGAATGTGGAGACAGTCGGCCATGAGGGAGAATAAATCACACTCTGTTATCCTGGTTTATATGGAGGTAAAGCAGCACGTACTATATTTATTGGCGTCTCGCGGCTGAAATCAGGGCTTAGCGCGGCTCCGGGAAACAGACGATGTTTACATGCATCGTAACAGAAATAGGAGACCACAAAAGCGGATAATGACTGGGATGATTTCGCGTATAAAATTCAAATAACATTTATCAGGCACCCGACGTCTCATTCGTGGCTGCTACTTTTCACCCCGCTTTGCTGTCTGTCGCCGCCCACGGCTGCATTCACACGCAGCACTCAGAGTCTCAAGGCCCCTCAAGGTTTCCCTGCTGTGAATGTTCTCTCTAGGCCATTAAAGAGTGAACTCTTGGTCCGAGAGAAGGGAGGCGATCTAACTGTTTATCGGCCAATCACTCTGCAATGTGCGACTCTCAAAATGAGTATTTCGAGAACAGTGAGTGCCGGCCTGACGAAGAGCAAACCATGGGTTCAGCTGGTTGGGTTGGTGCGTGAGGCTGACAACTTCACCTCCTTAAACACCAGAGAAACAGCTGGCGCTCTCAAAGGTTGGCTGGATGCCTCCCTGGACGGGTTATGGACACAAGAGAATCAGTAACCTCAACATAGTATATAGAGGACAAACATCTTCGAAGAAGGTCTCCAATGAAAGGGCGAGAACCTTGGTAGGAAGGGAACCTCTTAAAAGACAGAATAATCAAAGCTGGCTTCATTTCCAAACTTTGCAAACTAAATGTCAAAATCAACTGTGTGGTTTGTGGTACCATCATCCCACATAAGGACATCCACAGTCACCTGGAGGTCACCTGGAGGTCAGCTGGAGGTCACCTAGCGGTCTGACAACCAACCAGAGTGACCAATATGTTTAGGTCTCCAAGATATCAAAAATAGCAGATGCCAATAGTGACCACCGCCAGGTGATGGCGACCATCAAGCTGAGACCAACAAACAAGCAAAGAAAAGCAGCAGGGTCGACTCGGGAGACTGTTTGACGTCTGACATACATCAGCAGACCCAAACACCAGCAGCTCGTGTTGGAGCTGAACATCGTTTTGGTGTCTTTTCAGTGAATCAGATGTCATTTTTTGAGGACTTTGATATCCACATCAAATGGGAAACCATCCAAAAATCCCCATTGAAGTCGAGCTGGGAACCAGAGCAGTGGGCTGCAGGAAGTGTTGCACACCTCGGACTTAGAAGAAGTGGATAAGATCACGGTGTGTGAAGGTGAACACAGGCAGCGAGAACAAGAACTGTGGTGAGATCTTTGGCTGTTAGAACACACACCGCTGATCCTAAACCTGCAGAGCTTTTCCTGGATTTTCAATAACAAGATGAAGATATTCCACGCAGGGCCATTTTGCTTTAATTTGATGACTTTTTATCCATGTTTCGATGTCTGTAGCACTGCTGTCTGTAACGTCACGGTCTCTGTCGGTGTCACAGATGGTGTCTGTGACTGTGTGTGTGTGTGTGTGTGTGTGTGTGTGGGTTGGTGTGTGTGTGTGAGCAGCCAACTCCTCTAACTGCAGCCAAATCTACACCTGGGTTTGAATAAAGAGAACTTACCTTATTACAGAGCCACGAGTTCCATCCAGCAGCTGTGTGCTTCGGACAAATCTTTCACTAAGTTGCTCCCGAGCCGATTCCAAATCAGCACCATGAACTCAGGTGGGACGGGAATGAAATCACTCATGCTTCGGAATTATTTCAGGGTCTCTTGGCCGTGAGCAAATCTGTAGTCTCTCATTGGACGGAGGCCGCGGCCTGCACGCTCCGGCCCCGTCCAATCTCCATTCATTTATTCTGAATGATATTTCCATGTGTTAGCGGCGCTGAGAGCGGGCCGCCCCGCCTCTGTGTTCTCCCGGAGCGCCGACTCTGCATAATTGAGGGTTTTAAACGGAACTGAATTCCTTTGAGATGGGAATGGAGGAGCACATCTCGCGCTTCATTAAAAACCCGCAGTCCGCCTCCACCGCTTTCAGGAATCCTTCTCGCATTGTGAGGAGGCGACCCGGCGCGCGGCGGCCGCCATCTCTGCCCGCCTCCGTTAGATCCTTCGGATTGTTCAAAAAGGGGGAAGGTATTTCGTCGAATGAAATGAATCGCAATCTAATCACTGATACATTCATGATGATCTTTAGCACTTCTTTTCCCCAGATATGCTAATTTACACATGTTCACACACTGGCAGGATTTCCCTGCTGCAGGTTAGTTGTGCATAATTGTGATTTCTCGGAGGGTTGATCCGGGAAACATGCTAATGGTGTTTCCAAAACGCCTTTCCATAACACTTTCAGCGAGGACTTTGCTGATTTAACCAGATGGGGAAGTTGAGGTGGTGCAGATTTCCGATCCCTGTGGAGTTTATGTTTCAAATTGAATTAACCTGCTAGAGAATCGTTTCTGACTAACAGCTGATCGTCACACATCCTTCAGCCTTTTCATCCCACGTTTATTATTTGTCTCCGCTTCCTAACAAAGCCGCCCCGCCTCCGCCTGTTCCATGGACACCAAAGTTGATCTCCATTGCTGCTTTATTGGATTGTTGCCTAAGCTTGATGATATTAGCATTACGGCTGTATTCTATTTGCCACCTCAGTAATAAGACGCATTAACTTCTAATTCCCAGCCAGGCCGCCGCTTTAAACAGGGATTTGAGTAAAATCTCCTGCATGCACATAAGTCACATCGTGAGTTTCTGAGAGGCTTAGCAATTTGTTATCGCGGCTCAGACTACCGTGTGTGTGTGTGCTTGTGTGCGCGGGTCATTAAGCTGTCTGTCATTCGATTAAAAAGTGACAAATTGCCTATTTTCATTTGCATATGGACAAACAAAGAATTCAAATCATCTTCATTGAAAAAAACCTCAAGAGATGAATGATATTGGTTTCCATTGTTGTTCTGTCATTTTGTTTTCGATTAATTACACAATGTAATCAATAAAAAAAAGGCAAAATCGTGAAAAAAAATCCTTGAGTAGATCTTGACAGCAGACGAGCTGCTCTGTGAAGCGAGTCCACACATCAGGACGATGGGGCTGTTTTTGGCCCGACTTCCTCCTTCCCGACCGAGGACCGCAAACGCCAGACGCTCTTCTGTCTAAGATGATCCTATAAGTTGATCCTGTGCTCTGAGGGGAGTTAAGAGTCAATTTCTCCCAATAATCGGCTCCAACAATCAGAAAATATTCAACTATCTTTGTGTGTTTGATGAGAGCCGACGACTCCCGAGTGCCGACAGCGAATTGTGACGTGGAACGAAATGTAGCCAGTAGAATTCTGGCTTGGAGGACGAGATTGTAGATGGGTGGTGGGACAGAAACACACACACACTAACACAGTACCATCACAACTGTTCAACGCCTGATTGTTGATCTTCATGCGTGATCTCTGACTGATTAAACATCTCCTCACATTTAGAGCAACCTTAAGCGTGGAGCCGCTTAAGTTGTACATGGCAGCTAAAACATTGTCGCGTCTCGTTTCGCAGAGCTTTTTATAAGACAGAAAGCTTCCTTGAGCAGGAAAAGTGACACCCGAGAAAGGACAGTGAAGTGAGAAACTTCAGTCTCACAGACAAACAGGGTGCCGAGGCTCCGGCGCTGCCTATGGAACCTTAAAGAGACTTTGATTTCCCGACGACGGTACAAAAGGAAGCGACTACTCTAAATCTGCCCCGAATCAAAGGTGCGAGTGGGTTTACGGAGACAAAGAGGAGTGCAAAGTGAATCTGAAACGCTTATTCACACAGTGTTCCATTCCAGCTGAAAGATCAGAGGTGATCCTGAATTCACAGCCTTTTCTATATTCAGCAGCACAATATTTGATGCTGCTTTCATCTCTCCAACACAAGCATGTGCTGCTGCAGAGCGTTAGTGTGTGTGTGTGTGTGTGTGTGTGTGTTTATGTTAGGGAGTGCTTTATGTGTGTTCCTGAATTTGCATTTTGTGGGGCTGCGCGCTATCTATGGGAGACAGTCTTACTTCAACGGGTTTTTCTCAGAGCTGTGAGGGTGTTTTTTCTTCTGAATTGACCTTATTAAGAGTCTCCCTGCTGAGGAAGAGAGAGAGAGAGAGAGAGAGAGGGACAGAGGGAGAGAGAGAGAGAGAGAGAGAGAGGGAGAAATAGATTTGTCCCTCCAATAGAGAGCGAGAGAGAGGGGAAAGGAGGTACGGGAACAGATTATGGGAGCAAAAGTGGAGGAAATTATCATTAAAAAAAACAAGCGAGAGAAAAGTAAGAAAGAAAGTGAAGATAAACAGTCTGGGATGGAGTTGGGGGTCTGCGGGCTTCATTACTGCTTTAATGGACCAAATAGCTGCTAACTTCATAGCAGACTGCCAAGACAAAGGGGGGGGGGGGGG
>CAESWR010000679.1:37041-53280 GCA_903171835.1 Mullus surmuletus | reverse complement strand
TAGCCTCCCATTACACACACACACACACACACACACACACATACACACACACCCTGAATCACACACACACTCACTCTCACACGCACACACTAAAACACACACACGCGGAACACGACAAGACAAACCTACACGGCGTGTTTTGTGTCAAATATACCCTCATCATGCGAGTGCCAAATCTGTGTTAATCACCGCTAATCTCTGACACCAAGTACGCGGGTAGAGTGTGTGTGTGTGTGTGTGTGTGTGTGTGACAACATGAATCACACACACAATGACACACGCACACACTCACCCACACACTGGTTAGTCATACATCCTTGTCACACAACCTCACCAGAGGAAGTAGCTGCGAACAAAGGACTCGTGAGCTGAGCGCCGTATTAGTAATAAAAAATAACAAACAAAGTGGTGTGTGTGTGCGTCGGGTGGAGGAGGGAGGTTGGACAGGGAGGGAGGTGTTGCCCGTGCACCGGGTGGTCCTCGTGCACCCGGTGCTTCCCCTGATGAATGCTGGGAGTGTGTGCAGCATCTGGCGCCGCTCTCACCGCGGTGAGATACTTCACTCTGCAGCTGCAGGGAAAAATGGACAAAACAAAAACGAAAGAAAAAGTGCAACAATCAGTTAGGAAACAAAAAGCTGATAAAATCATAGAATCAACAATCTGATTATTACAATATGATTATTGTCCATGTATATTTACCCTTTTACATTATAATAAGAAGTAACAATAAGAGAATAAATGTAATTTAAAAAAGGATCAGTGCATTTTAGATGATTTGTAAACGTGTTCACATACAAAACATCTTAATGATAAAATAAAGGCGGTAAATTATTCTTAAATCATACGACTATGTGAATATTTCAGGTTTTTTGTGTGTATTGGATTTGATTCTCAAAACTTGAAATATAATTTTTTTCTCTCATGTTCTTTTAATTTCATTTTTGTAGCCGGAGCTGATCTGAACTTATTAAGAAGATGGATTGATTTTTTTTTTCATTTTATACTATATTTTTAGAAATATTCAATTTTTTCGTATATTGTGGAAATTACTATTCTCTATAGATAAATATATCTCTATTCTATTGGTTTCATTATTACTGCGCTATGTGACTTATTTTGTATTTGATTTAACTTGATCTCATTGTTTGAGAAGTGTTTTGTTCTGCAGCGTGAGCTCGCGTCAGCTTCCCGTCTCCACTCTGTAAACCATTGAAACCCACTCTTTTTTACAGTCCCGTTGCTCCCACAGGAAGGGGCGGGGCTTAGACACATTCATATCCTCCCATCTGCTTTTTTTTCCACCTCAGATCAGCTCTTCTCCTCTTCATGCACCTCCACCATCCTGTTCCTCCTCTTGTTTGCATCACCTTCCTCTGCTTCTCTCTCACCCCTCCTTTTTTGCCGTTGTCCTGCTTCATCCCTTCATCAATTCTCCATTTCTGAAAAATGCTTGCGGTGTGCTTCCCAGCGGTGCGCGGCGGCAGCAGCGGCGCTCTCACTCTGAGACTCTGCTAATTATCGGCCCATTGTGGAAGTTTTCGCCGTCTTGTCACAAATAATGAGGGCAGGGACAATGATCCCCCCCTACACACACACACACACACACACACACACACACAAAACACTGGAGAGCAGTGTGTGTGTGTGTGGAGATCAGAGAGCCTATCGTGGTGTGACAAAGTGCATTGTGGGTTACGCGCTTTGCAGCATGTAGGAAGTCTTATTATCGTTTCATTTTCATTTCCAATATGTTTAACTTGCAGCTTCCAGCTCCACCTGGCAAAGGAAGTCAGGACGAGTGAAGCAGCAGCACGGTGGAAAATGCATTTTAAATGGCATTATAGTATTTATTTGCTCTTTAAAGTCAAAATAAGAGCTCAGACATTCGTAACAAATATGTGAAACAAAAAAAAGAGCTCTTTTGCGATAACTTTCAGAAACAAGTCACAGAGCAGAACTTTTGTGCGCTAGTTTCTCAGGTATATTTAACAAAACGGAACTTTGAACAATGCAAAAGGGAGTGAGATCTCTTATCAAAATACAATTAATGTGACACAGACGTAATAAGAGAGAAAGATCCGGTGACTCTCGTAGTTTAGGTGGATGAAGCTCTCAGTCACACTCCAATCCCATCTTTATAAATGTCACAGGATCTTTTTGAAAGGATTTCTTATTTTGTTTGCAATTACACTGTGGACCACTAGGGGAGCACTTTCCACGCCGCCCACCGCCACGCTCTCCACGCCGCCGCGCGTCTGGCAGATGTTTGAAAGTGTCTGTGATTGGACCAAAGCTGCGGCGAAGTCTCCCCGCGTCCCTGCACTGTCAGCCTGCATTTAAACGTTTTCAGATATTTTTGCTCACATCTCCGCTCAAATGTTCTGGGCTGTTTTTCTTCATTTTCGAGACGTACAATCAAAATTAGTTTGCAAATCCAAGGATTTAAAAGATTCCTGTGCATCCTGTCGCCGCCTCCCTCCGCCCGTCTGGGAGCAAATCATCTGGTGCTGCCACTAATTCACTCAAACACGGAGCGCGTTAATCAAAACCAAAGAACAAATGATACGTCAAAGCTTGAAGCTGAGTGCGGACGTGGCAGCGGGGCGATGGAATGCTGATTTCTCGGGTTGAGGCTGCCGAGGCTCGCTCACGTCGGGGACTTCAGCTTCCTGCTTCACCTTTGTTTAATAAGCAAAAGGCCTTTGAGATTAAAGCGATGCGCTGCGATGCGCTGCTGTCCCCCCTTTTTTTAATTAAAAATGTGACCTGCATGCGATGTTCCTCCTCCCCGCGATGCAGCGCTGCTCCTCTGCACTCACCGAGCATCATGGGAAATGGATGGCCGCCCGCTCGCCGTCTTCATGATCAGTCTGTTGATGGGGGGGCGAGGAGGCCTGACGAGGGTCCGCTCCTCCCGTTGGTCTCTGCCCACCTGCTGACGGATGTAAACAGTGGGATATGAGCGATCTCATCTACATGTGGGTTATTTGTGAGCGTTTTGCTGAAAGTGTGAACCCCGGAGAGAAGCTGGTGTCACAGCATCAGCTCATAATTAATAACATTTCAATCAGAACCGCATCAGGAGCCGTCTCCAGTTTGTTGATTTTATTGCTTTCAAAAGAGGGTTTGATGGCCACTGATGTCAAATGTCCTTCTTTTTCTTTTTTATTTAATCTGTGTACAGTAAGATTTCAGATTCCAGTGCAAAAATGATCCATAATTAACATGAACTAACATTCGCTCCATTAAAAGCAGCTCATCTCTGGCTCACACGCCATAGAGAGCTAATGATAGATCAGGTTTTTTACATGTATTTTACTGTCCATTAATTATTCATCTATTTATTTATTATTTCCTATTTTATTGAAATGATTTATCTTATACCTCTGTAAAGTGAATTTAAGGGTCCGAAAGACACTTCAAATAAAATATGTTATTATTATCTGGCATAACAAAAAAAATAATCATGATAATCAAAATGTTTTAACTGAGGCATTAATACTGACCATGAGAAATCGAGGCATGAGTAAATAAATAACTTGCAGCTAATATACCAAGTCAGACATGATTTACATATTTAAAAATTAGGTCTTTGTTCATTGATCAGTTGCATTGATTAAGTTGAGAGACATAATGACTGGTTTACAAATCATTAAATCTAATTAACCAATAATGAAGTGAAGTCAGACATGGATATAATTAACTAGCAGTTTAATTCTGTGTGTCTGAGTGTAATATTAGCTTCAGGTGAGATTTTCTGTGTGTGTGTGTGTGTGTGTGTGTGTGTGTGTGTGTGTGTGTGTGTGTGTGATGCCTACAGTGATGCGTCTCAGTATCTGTGGACGACGAATGATGGCGGCTGTAATAAACCACGGTAACAATATAATGACAGTGTTCGCTCTCTTTACACAGCAATTACGTTGATGGATTTTGCTATTAAATTACATTTTGCGACTCCCTAATGAGATCAGTAATCATGTGAGCACTGCCCTTATTTAAAAGGCCGCGCATCAATTATTGATCGCAGCATCTGAACATCAAAGAGCTCTTTGAGCTGGCGTTGTAGCTCTAACCTCTTCTCCTCCTCCCTCCTCCCTCCTCCTCCTCCTCTCAGCCTTGTCACACACAGTTATTTCCCTCTCAGAAGATGAAAAATAGCATCAACAACATTTTCCAAGGCTGTGATCACGCTGCGACCTTCCGGAGATTTTCCCAGCGCTTGTGTTTTCTCCTGACTCTCGTGGTGAAGTGTCTCTTAGTTTTCCTGCTGGCTATGGGTCCATCAGGAGTCAGCGGGGCATTGCAGTGCTTGCACACCTCTCATGGTCCCCACATCGTCACCTCCCATGGTCTCCACATCGCCACCTCCAATGGTCCCCACATCGCCACCTCCGATGGTCCCCACATCACCACCTCCAATGGTCCCCACAACGTCACCTCCCATGGTCTCCACATCGCCACCTCCGATGGTCCCCACGTCGCCACCTCCGATGGCCCCCACATCGTCACCTCCTGTGGTCTCCACATCGCCACCTCCGATGGTCCCCACATCGCCACCTTCTATAGTCCCCACATCGCCACCTCCGATAGTCCCCACATCGCCACCTTCTATAATCCCCACATCGCCACCTCCGATAGTCCCCGCGTCAACACCTCCCATGGTCCCCACACCGCCACCTCTTATGGTCCCCACATCTCCACCTTCTATAGTCCCCACATCGCCACCTCCGATGGTCCCCACGTCGCCACATTTGTTGGTCCCCACATTGCCACCTCTGATGTCCCCACATCACCACAGAACCGGCATTCACATCAACACGCGTGTGTCCAACATATGAAGAGTTCATTTTCAAAAACATTCATTTATTCCTAAAGATTTTCATAAATCCTGTTTCTTTCTTCCTTCCAACGAAAGCTGTGATTAATTGACTAAGTGACGCTCACTTACTCAGTGCGACCCGACTCTTTTTTTATATTGTGTTGCCGACTCCTCAGTAAGGAAGGCAGCTATTGGCTGTTCTGAAAGTTGTTTTATGATGTCATTGCTTAATTTGCATAACCATTTGCATGTCATGGTAATGAATGCTGTAGGAAAGGAATCATGTCGAAAAACATTACGACCACATGTGTTTTTGTTTTTTTGCCACTGCTGGCTGTCACAGAGAGGCACTACTACAGGCGTTATATCAGTTCAAGTTATTATCGTCATCCTTTTTATTGAACAAAGTTCACGTAGACGTAAAGACCCGCGGTGACAAACAGCAACATCTAGTTATTTGGAGAGGGAATGCAGTGAAGTCGAAGGGGGCGGGTCAAAATAAATGGGCCAAAAAGCGCCGGCGGGATCAGAAGAGAGACGACGACAAAAGACCTTTGGGGGATTGGTCCGCCCCTTTCCTGAGGGACCCCCTGATATTAGAACCTAATGTAGGGAAAGGAAAAGCAGGGGCGATATCTGCTGGCAACATTCCTTATTTTTGCTGCCCACGCCCCCTTTCTGGCCACGCCCTCTTCTGGCCACGCCTCCTGCTGGCCACATTGTACACTTTTCACAACTTCAGTCTGTGCGGCGGCACGAGAACAGGTTGAATGATTTGGGCGCTCTCAGCACCATCAGAGGAACTTCTGGAGAGAGGAAGCCTCTCCAGAGCTCTTTACGATCCTTTACACATTAGGAATTCGTAGATTCGGCTTTTCAAGCGGCGGATCGGGAGGAGCGGGGGGAGCGGGGGGGGCGGGGGGAGCGGGGGGAGCGGGGGAAGCGGGGGGGCGGGGGGAGCGGGGGAAGCGGGGGAAGCGGGGGGAGCGGGGGGCCGGGCTGACGGCAGCGAGGCGGCCCGCTAATGTTTGTCAGCGGGTTCCACAAACACTCCAGCTGTGATGCAATTCCTCACGTCGAGATGAAGGAGATGAACACACACTTCCTTCAGAGTAATTACAGACGATTTGAGGCAAAGGCTCGTTCACAGGTACGTGTGGACGAGATCACGTAAGAGTCAAAGAAAGGAGAACTTCAGGCTGTGCTTTAATGCTCCTCCATTGGCTCCATGACCACAGTCACATACGTCATTACTGACTTCAGAGTTGTTTATTTCCCAAAGAAGTGACAAAGTCCGCCGTGATGCAAGCGTGTTTGTGCAACTTCCTCCAAAAAAACACAGAACAAGACAAAAACTTCATTCTGAATTCCAGCCAAAACACAAGAAGGTTTGTGTTTCAGCGAGAGGCCGCAGGGATTTCACAAGCCCACAGTCGAGAGTAGAGTGTGTGTGTGTGTGTGTGTGTGTGTCCAGTGGGTGACATGGGACTCGTTCCAGTGGGCTGCCAGAGACGTATAAGACACACACAAACATTCTGTGTTTCTCACACACTCGGCCTCCACCACTGGGATTCTGAGGACTTTATAGAAAGGGACAGTGCAGCTCAGCTGGGAGGACAGTTGTTTTTTCCCTCATCTTCTGCTCCAGGTCTCTCAAAACAAAGCTGTGATAAAAAAAAAAGGATAAATAAAAAGTTGTTTGGGGATTTTTGCGAGGCTTGTTCATCCAGAACGACGGAGAATGAAGAAAGTTTGGAGATATGATCAACACACACCTGCCAGATTCAGCTGTTTGATTCTGTTTCTCTGTTTTCTTTGCTTGGATTTCAGCTCGGGGGGTTTTTGAGAGACACTCAGACACATTTTATCAACCACTTTACATTTGACTGTTGCTTAAGACAGAAGCAAAGCAGATAAATCACAGAACAGGTCGTATCTGAGTAATGATGGAACAAAGCAAGCATTTTTCGCTGTCCGTCGGTTCGACCCTCACAGAATGCATTTGTCGGGGGGCATTTGTCTGCGTGGACCACCAGCACCATTGGATGCTCTGTTTGGCTGCGCGTTAATGTGCATAACTAGATGTTAAAATCGTCCGTGTTTGTATTGATGTTGTTTAACGTAGTTCGTTTTCTGTTGTGCTCACTTGCACATCCGGGCGCCGCTCCTCATGGCTTCAAACATCTTCACACACACACACACACACACACACACACATATAAGTGGACCTCTGTGAATACGAAGTAAAAATAGTCCCCCGGGAGAGCGGGGCGTGATGACGAAAAGGAAACTATCCTCACGCTCTCCGTACAAAGAGGAGGAAAAAGGCATATTTAGCACCACTAATCCCCTTACATTGAATGGCACTGATTTTTCCTCCCCATGTTAATGCTGACCATAGAATGGCCCGGCGCTACAGCTTCCTGTGTTTGAATGTCGACTCAATCATTTCTTTGTGTCACCTCAGATTGGAAATAATGGCCTGTTCTCTGCATCTCGTCCTCCTTTTCAGGGTTTTAAACAAGCGCGTTCTTTGCGTCACAGACAGAAGCTCCACGCCTCCTTTCAAAGGGCTTTTTTCAGACCTCATTTCACACTGCCTGCGAGCAACATGTTTATCCCCCGTCGCCGTCCGCTGACGACTAAAGCACGCTCTGATTTAGCGAAAGGTTGACTCATGGCAATTTATACGTCTGTGAGAGCGGACAAAAATTCAAATCGAACTTGTGTGTGTCTTTATTTAAGTGCTGATATTTGTATCCGTCACCTGTCACTCAGAGACCCAGACAAGCAGCATGAAAAACTGAAGGAACATATATTTTTCAGACTGCAGCAGCATCAGACAGCATGATGTTCTGCATATTAAGTGAGGAATAAGTCATTCCAAACGCTCCAAAAAAGGAATCAGAGAGGGAAGTCAATTAAAAAAGCCTTTACGATAACGGTGACATCGAGAATTAAAAAACCAAAGCAGGGCGACATGTTTTGACCAGTTGTCTGCCAGAGTGATGATGTGGTCACATGACAGAGAGGCCCAGGTGAAAGCAATTTAGATAACACACAACGTACGCAGAGACACGACACATCAGAGCCCGTCAACTAAATAAATGGATTGAGAAAATCAAAAAAAATTCAGTGACAGATCGATCGTCAAAGATGTGATTGATAGTGTTAATACTCGAGATTTAAGTTAATACTCCACTTTTGAAGGTCTAGGTCTCATCTTATCTCAGTCTGGGACTGAGTGGACTCGAGTTGCTGTGGTCTCAAAGCCTGCCATTGGTGGTCTCCAAAACCCCAATCACTTCCAATCATTAGTAGATTGATTGTCTCCCCAAAATGCAGCCTCTGCCTTCTTATTAAATGTCTTCATCTGATTTCAGTCAAGCTGGAAGCCACGTTCACCTGACAAATCCACATCTGACGCTGCGATAGAAACAAAAACACAAGTGAAAATAGCTACTTCTGTACCAAACTACATAAACTGGGGCTTCTGGAGTCCAGACAAAGACCTTCTTTCTAGGAAACAAAACCAAACAAAAATGATCAAATTGCGTTGCTTTGTTGTATTGTGACTCTGCAGAGGCTCCTTTTGTTGCTGCCAAATGTATTTAAATGAAGAAAACTCTCTTTCTGTTCTGTTTTCTGATTGTCTTTCCCCACATGTGCAAATATTCAAACTACAAACTTTGTGTCTTACGATACACAATGCAAAAGTGGCCTCTGGCTCCATGGCTTGAAAAGAATGAAAAAAGCGGCATAAACAAGCTGTCATGTGCATTTTGTGGCCATAAAAACCCACTTGTTTATATCCTGCCAATAATAAGTCAAACTGTGAAGCCTCGTAGCTTTAAATATTAATACAATCGACCCGATTTACACAAGACTTGGCAGACTTCTGCTCTGACAAGTAGTGCATCCGCTCACTGAGCGGCGGCTGAGCATTGTGGGAAAATGTCAGTGGCAGAACGGGAACCGGTGACATTCACACTGCTTTGTGATCGCCGCGCACACACACGTGCACACACACACACACACACATTGCTAGTTTGAGGTGAAGAGCATCTGAGGTGATCACGGAACATAGGAAACGTGTAAACTCCATTGATGTGCATGATTTCCCGCCTCCTCCTCCTCGCCCTCGTTGTTGTACTTCTCCTCCACCACTTCCTCATGACCTTTGTAACAACAGAGAGACAGAATTAATTTAGAATTTAGAATTCATTTTCAGCACAGCCAGGAAACCCGCTTTGTCCGTCTCTGTTGCTTTTCCCCCCATTCATATTCATAGCCAGACATTCATGTTTTTCCTGCTCACACATGCGTTTGGCGTGTGTGCGCCTTATTTATAACCGTTGCTTTAATAACCACTGATAAGCAGAACAACAAATCACATGTTTGCCTCTTCCTTTGTGTTCCACACTAATCAGCAAAATGAATTTCATGGCAGAGGAGAGAAAAACTTTCCTCATTAAGTGCATGTGCCAAAAATTATTTCCATTTCCGCAGTAATAAAATGATAAGTTATCAACAAGGCTTAGGCCGCGATGAGACACGGTTTTTACCTGAGCAATGATTTCTTGTTATCATTCCACTTAATAGCAGAAGAGAACATCATCCTTCTGGAAATGTGCTCAAATTAATTACTTCTCCCAAATAATATTGCCAATAAAGTAGGAAGTGTGCGGCGGCCGTAGGAAGCTGCTTTGGCACAGCTGTGAGTCGGTGTGGATGTGTTTTACAATCATTTCCCGCCGAGGCCGTGGGTTCAGTGGGTTCGGTGGGGTCGGTGGGTTCGGTGGGTTCGGTGGGGTCGGTGGGGTCGGTGGGATAGCGAGCTCGCACTTTGTCCTTTGTGCAAACATCACAACATCAGTCAATATTTCACCTTTGGGCTGAAATAAACCCAAAGGTCTTCAGCAGCTCTTGTGTTTGAAATATAGATGTGCTCATTTTACAGCTAAAGTGAGAGACTTGAGCAGCGGCAGGAGATGAGAGGAGACGGGAGACAAAATACCAACGAGGCGGGGGGAGAAAACCTTCGATAAACGCAGACAGAAAACGAGCGAAGCGAGGACGAAGCCTTTGTGTCGGGAGGAGGAAGGAGGTGGCTGGACGAAGGATGAAACGAGGAATGGAAAAAGAAAAAAAGAGACGGATGGCGAGTGTCATAGGGGCGTGAATCGGTACTCGATACCCAAACAGCTCAGGACCAAGTAGTATCGGGACTGTGGCTGCCAACTGATAGCTGCAATCGGCTGTTTTCTACCCAGATCTAGAAAGAAAAAGACTCTTTTGATGGTTTTACTTGCAGCCAATCACAGCGAGCGTAATTTGAGCACTTTCAAAAAGCATTTGTATGTGTGTCAAAATGTATGTGTGAATGGGGAGGAGTGGTGACATTCGCATAACTGATTGCTTTACATTGGCATGATTAAGATCGCGTGAAGTAACAAAAAGTATCAAGTAGTCGATTGGTATTGGAACTGCTTTAAGGGCACCGGCATCAAAGTCTTTGAAACCACGTCCAGCCCGAGAGCGTCGTGAGCTGATGACTGTGTTTTCTCCTCTGTGACTGTGGATGATGCTTTGAAATGCATTCTGGGAAATCCCTGTCTCAAATCCATAAAAGTCACCATCTGATTCATGCTGGGAAAAAATACCATGTTTCCTCTTCAACCCATTTCTTTCCGTCATAAAACCTGACAGACGCTGTAGATACTTCTATGAAAAGTGGGTTTTTGGTGAACAAAGTGTGACGTCCCTCCATGATCCACCTTCGCCCCGTTAACTCAGTGGAGAGCAGAGCACGACAAACACCGGCAGTCACAAGTGTTCAGGGCCGGATTTGTGATCTCGAACACATGAAACATCCCTTCAGATTTAGAGTCATGATTGTGGAGCCGCTTCACTGATAAGCTGTGAAGGGAACCTCAATCTGCATGTTTCTGTGGTTGCTGAAGGTGCTGGACCAGCGTCTCTAACTTGGCTCCTGAGGTTCAGAGAGGAGAAGTGAAGGTTGCTCCTGTGCTGTGTGAGGTGCCGCCACTTTGGTGAGGCGTTTTTTGGGGGGGTGTGTTAACATGGCCGACACAGACCGGGCGAGGAGGAGCGAGGAGGAGCGAGGAGGAGGAGCGAGGCACGGCGAGCACAGGCTGCCTGGACAGGAAACATCACGTTTTCTACTGAAGTTTGACATCAACAAACAACTTGGAGAGGACGGAGGGAGGAAGGAAGGAAGGGAGGGAACGTGGACGAGATGGAATGAAAAAAAGATGAAGATGCTGCCGACTGGAGACGAGCAGAAGAGAATCAAGTGAAAACAAGAGCAGTCTGAGTGTACGCACACACACACACACACACACACACACGCACACACACACACACACACACACACCTCTAGTCCACCTCTCTGCTGCCTGACGTGTGTGTGAGGCAGAGGAGTTTTCAGCGGTGGAACCTGAGCTGACCTCAGAAGGGGGGGGGCGGCGACTCATCCCCAGTCGATACACACTCCCCTGACACACACGCACACACACACACACACACACACACACTGAGTCAGACATTATGCTTGCGTGAGGCGGCCGTGCTGCAGTGAAGAAGCCGCTGAAAATAACCTCATGATCATGTATTCAAATGAGATGGGACCAATCAGGGTTTTTCAAAGCCAAAAAGTTTGGATTTTGATTTAGCATTGTGAATCATCAGCTGCTAATACGAAAACAAGCTTTTTGAAGATGGTAAACATTCAGTAAAAACTGAACATCATTATCGGAGCCGTCAATAAGGCCTTGACACAATCAAATCATTTTCAATTTTTCATTCTTCAATCCTAAACTCTGTAACCGAATCACCGATTAACTCGCATTTATGGATGAAAATTCCCATTACATTTCACACGTGGCTGGAAGTTCCACTGTTGTAAATGTGGGTTTTTTGTGATCTTGAATGAAACATGAGACATGATGAGCTCAGACACACACACACACACACACACACACACACACACCAGCCTGATCTACACGTTGACCTGCAGCTTCCCTCGCCCTCCGCCTGCCGCAGACGTCGCTTTCAGATTTTATGAGTGAATCGAGCTGCTCGGGGGATCCACAAACCCCAGAACGGCCCGGATTTGTATGAATCCGCGTCTAAGATTCATGTCGGGAATCGATCAAAGGGAGCTGGAACGAGTTTCCGGGGCCGCACCGGCCCGATTCAGAGCCAGCGCTCGGTTACCGCAAACACAAAGACGCTGCTTTTTAAAAATCGCTTTAAACTCATCAAGAGAGCTCAGGCACGCCGACACACACACACACACACACACACACACACACATCGTGCCAATGTGCTCGGAGCAGCGTGTTGTATTATTGAGTAAAAAATAGACAACAAGAGTTGAAGGGAATGTTTTATCTGGTGTTAAATATGGAACACACAAAAGGTGTCTTATCCTCGCTCGCCTCTGTGTTTTTTATTCAGCCTGAGAGCCGCGGGTCGGATTAGGACACTGCTCCTCTCTCTCCTCTCTCTCCTCTCTCTCCTCTCTCTCCTCTCTCTCCTCTCTCTCCCTCTCTCTCCTCAGCACGCCGCTCAGCACGCCGCCGCCTAACCTCTATATAGGGCTCTATGTAGGGCTTATATAGGGTTATATAGGTCTATATTTTGGAGCTTATAGAGCTCTATGTCGGGGTTATATAGGGATTTATGTACAGAGTGACACCTAGTGGCCACGTGCTGCACACAGTGCCTGTAAAATCATGTTTAAAGATCACAAATGAACTCCGCACGCAGCCGCCTTCATGCGATGTGACTCTGCGGCCCCTGTGGATGATGGGAGGACAATCCCCAGAGGACGCCGCTGTAACTCCGTGGCTTCACGTTGCCTCTCGATGGACTGTGTCGTTAATCCGCCGTTATCGCTTCACAAATTAACGGACAGACAGAAACCCTCCCCTCCAGTAAAAACATTTTTCTGTGGCAAATCAGCTGCTGCCTTTTTATTGCAGCTTCGTCAAACTGTTTTGACAAAAACCAAACACAGCAGCAATTTATTTCCCCCCTAATTATCGTCAATCAAAGACACACACTTCTAATTAGTTAACGCAGCTCGAATGGACACTGCAGGCACTCGTGTGGATGCGGGCGCTCCGAACGTGACACTGACAAAATCAAAGCTGGAAAATTGTTCAGTGTCCAAGTAACTCAGGATCCCATGCAAACTTGTAAACACACACACACACACACACACACACACACACACACACACACACACACACACACACACACACACACACACACACACACACACACACACACACTGTTGCTAGCTCCTATTGATCTGCCTCTCTTTGGGGGGGATGCGTCGCCACTGGCTGCAGGAGGTGAAGGTGTGAGAAGAAGAAGCCTCATCGGAGAAGCAGCAGGTGAGCTAATTGGCACAGGTGGCTCTCGTTAATTAACTCAAGCGCCACGTCAGCTGGTCAGTTTCACACACGCGCGCGCACACAAACACACACACACACACACACACACACACACTGTTGCTAGCTCCTGTATTAGTATTAGTATTGAACTTGTACGTAACCACAAAAAAAAGTTTTCATGCACTTTAATGCAAAAAAATGACCTTTAGCGTGCGGTTTAATAATGCAAAGCTTCCACAGTGAATTATTTATTTGTTTCTTATTGTATTTCTGAGGATTTGTTACAGAGGATATGTTGTGGTTTCAGGCCACAAACACACCGCAGACGCTATATGTGCATTTAAATGAATGACTTTGTGTTGGTCGGGTTGTTGATGAGAAGTGCGTGGATGTACCTACACGCAGACACACTAAATGCTTTCCTCGCCTGTGAGGTCCAGCAAGTCAAGAAATCATCATCTGCTAACAGTCAGGAAGTCAGTCCATCAATTCAGCACGTCTGGATGATGCCAGTGAATCAATGTGACGGCGCCAAAATGAGGGAACGCGGTGAGTATTAGAAACGACAACTAATAAAATAAACATGATTCAGTCCTCCAGCTGCGATGGGAAATCTGAAGCTTAATTCTCAGTTGGCAGAAGTAAACACTAAATGCCTCATTTGGTAAAAGGGAGAGATGAAACTCTAAGCAGCGACACAGAAGGATATAAGCGCTATAATAAATGAATACCAATCTTTTTTTTAACTAATTTTAGTAATTTTTACAATTAGGGGTTTGTGGCTATCATTATTATCATTATTATTATTGTTATCATTGTTGTTATCAATGTTATTATTATTATTATTATTATTATTATTATTATTATCATTTTGTATTTTAAAAGTGTATTTATTTCATTTTTTTCAATGTGGCGAGAAGAATGGAGGCTGCACCAGCAGAGGAAGGCTTGCTGGGAACCATTAATTCCAACAGAGATTTTTCTGCACCTACTTTCGACATGTTTGTAATTATTTATAAGTTGATTTATGAGTTCTGTCATCTCAGTTTTCAGCCTTCTCCAGCGGTTCACACAGCACTATTCATCACAAAACACAGGTATTTTGATACGAGAAATAAAGTTAATGTGCTAATATTTATTACAACTATGATTTTCATCTTCAAAAATTATATTTCACAATAAAGACTAAAGGAATTAAAGGGCACTCCTCTGTTGGTAGTATTTACAGTGGCTGGGAGCATTCACAAAGCTCCATCTGCAACATTACCAACAGAATCCCTCTACTAACCTCTGGTGTCTGAGCAACAAGAGTCCATTACGCCCTGTTAAACTCACTGCCAGCGTCTACTAATAAGAAAACCCTCTAAATATATCAAATTTAAAATGCAGATTGTACTCGTGTTACGTTCACTACACTTTTTGAACAGTCAGCTAAAGGAATTTAAAGGGGAAGTTCTGTATTTGCAGTTTTCACATTATTTATGGAATGAAAAACGACGGAAAATTTACAACTTAACTTGAACTCGAAGTCATTCTGAAGATATTTAGATCCAGCGAGAGCCGCGTATGTCCATATAATGGGAGCGAACGGGGCACCGAGAGCGCAGCCTCTAATGCCGCATGATCTGTCGCCAAACTCATTCATCTCACCAATATTTTGCTTCAATCGGCTCCTGTTGTTTCCCCTCTGAGTCCGGCGGTGCCTTTCATGCCGGCTGTAACCTACGGCTCGTCAGCTGAGCCTCGGTCGGAGGCTTTGCGTGGATTTTGCAACTGCTGCTTTTGTGCAACATGACAGAATATTTGTAGGATAACGCGGTCGTGGACGAGAACAGAAGATGACGGGTCTCCTTACGGCTCTCAGTTCACAGATGAGGAGCCTCTGAGGTTTGGTGGAGTCCTCATTTTCAACTGTCACAGATTATTCACAGAATCCACAACTTTTGTGGTTATTCTGCTCGTGTGTGAGTTATGATATTCTTTTCAGGTCAGAGTTGCCTCTAAACGAACGTGTGCTACATTGCCTCCGAGCTGTAAACGTCAGCGGTGTCGATGCAGTGTCCCAAGAGAGGGCGCTTTGTCCTCCTTTTTTGAGGGATGGTGTCGGAGTGGCGGGTGCTGCTTCTTGTCCAAAAAACAAAAAAAACAACAACAACGAGTCGAACAATCAGGTCAGTCAGGTTGGTGAGCACACTGAAGTACGTAAGTAAGTATTATTTCTTCCCACTCCTTTCGGATGTGTTAATTATAGTTTTAATTGTCATATTTTGTCTGTTTTGTATTGTTACGTTTGTCCACTATTGTATGAACTACTACTATACTAAACTAAACTAAAGTAACTATGACTATTTATTCAAATTAGTTGAATAAAATCCCCAAACTACAAATACAGTTTGATTGAAACATAACTTGTTTTAACAGGAAGAAACCGTTATGAAATCAGTAGCAGAACAGCAGGGCTTCGGCCAAACAACAACGGATTGAAACTAATCACAACTGCCGTTAAATAAGCTCTCCGTCCCACAAGCCCCTCCCCTCACCCTGACAGGTTGGATACCCCGCCCACACAGCGTGCACACACACACACACACACACACACACACACACACACACACACACTCAGCATGAGACATCCAAGTGTGGAAGAGTTCTGTATAATAGCTGATGAATATGCAAATCTGAGAGGCTGTAATGAGGTTCCTCCGACTGACGGGCCGAGGTTGGAGGTGATGAGCAGCATTTAGACCTTTGGAAGGTCCATTAAAGCCAACTGATTCCAATTTGTTTATCGTTTGCCTCCCAGAAATGTAATTCAAACAATGAAATCATCAATGAGTACAACATTAGACTCCATCACCGCCCCGGCCGACTGGACCAGCATCCATGTTTTCACAGTTTGCCCCGTTTCGGCCCAGTTTATCATTGGCAATCAAAAAAAGTGTGTGTCTGTGTGTGTGTGTGTGTGTGTGTGTGTGTGTGTGTGTGTGTGTGT
>CAESWR010000679.1:15991-29498 GCA_903171835.1 Mullus surmuletus | reverse complement strand
CATCAAGCCCGTTTCATGTTCTGCCAGGTGAGAGTTTTATCTCTGAGTGGCTGCACAGTCGGGCGGCGACGGGATCCGAGACGAAAGGCGATTTAAACTCAAGGTTGCGCGCTTCACTAAACAACCATTTCAGTCAGAATGATCCGTGTCCTTCCACATCGTGCTGAGTTTATGATTTTTTTTTTAAACAAAAGGCTCCAGGCTGCAAAGGAGGGAATTATTTTGATTTAAGAAAATACAAAAAAAATTAACTATTGGTTTGGACTTGGGGGAACAAACGCAAATCAAGTGGATTTTTCCCTGTAATACAAACAGCTCCGGTATTTTAAGTGGCTGCAGATAAGAGTGAAGAATAATATCTCACAATGTAATCAACTTGTTTATTTTTACACTGAGGAAAAACCACCGTTGGGGAATCTTCAAGTGAGACATTTTTTGAGACTCAATCCACGCAGACTCTCGTTATCTGGCAAAAGAAACAGTTGTTCATTTTTTTTTCCTTTTTGTTTTTTCAACACCAGAGGGAACCCCTGCTGACAGGCTGCAGAAAATTAAATATAGTTTGCTGGAAGAACATTCCTGCCTTGGGCGCTCGTTTATGTTTGCTTTCAGTTCGGATAACGCCAACGTGTCTGTGAAACTCACTGCCAGATGAAATCACCTGGTCCAACTAAATTGGTGAAAACAGGTTTTATTTTTTTATTTTTCACACGTCATAAACATTGTCATTGGATGCTTTAATCAGGAACATCCTGTTTAGTTTTTTTCAGTGGTGTGAACATTAAAAAAACTGCTGAACAAATCCTCCATATCGCTCAAATGGATCAAAAAAATCACTGCATTGGTTTTATTCAAACTCTAAATCAAATCTCTTTATTTGATAATGAACTGAGATTAAATTAGTCCTTTAGCCAGTCGATTCTGCCATCGACTGACAACCAACAAAGCGACAGAAAGAACGGTTGTGTCGGCTCAGAGTTGGCTGCCCAGCAGGTTTCCCTTCATCAAAGTCAGCTCCTGAGGACGGAGGCGGCGCGATGGCGTGTAGATTATAAAAACCTCCCTGAAGCAAACAGTGGGCGACATAAACCACACCGACTCACTGTCGCCTTCAGGAGACGCTGACGGACAGCGGCGCTCTTTGAGTGAAGATTCACAGGCTTTTTTGCATATTGATTGGTTTTACTGTGTAAGTTCGGTGACTCTTGTGGCAAACAAGACTGAACATCAACAGCGAGACAACACATGGCACCGTTATTGTCAGAGCGTTGTAGGGAGCAATCAGCAGTTCAGTGTCCCGACATGAAAACTGTCAAGTGAATTACGGAAAATATGAGTAAAAACAGGATCATTTGAAATGGGAGACTTCCTCAGAAGATGGAGATTCCCACAATTCTGCTTTTTAAGGGTGCTTCATTTAGGCTGAATCTCAATTCTCCTTTTCACCTCCTTCTCCTTGGTCTCCACCTCCTTCCCCTCGGTCTCCCCCTCGTCCCTCCAAACAGAGTGTCAAGGTGAAGGGGTGAAAACATCGGTCATCTGGTAAGAGGAATAAGAAGATATCTTGGACAGATGCGAGTGCTGCTGGACCTGTTTTGTGTAGATTTAGAAAAATCCATTTGTGTTGTAATGAACCGAGCTAATCAATGCTGCTAACAAGCTTAGTGGATTTGGGTGTCAGACGTTGGTGTGTGTGTGAGCGTGTCAGAGTTAACCACAGTGGTGAGACCTGTTAGCATCCGTACTCCTTGGTTGCTAGTGAGCTCCCGGAACATCTTTGTTTCCAGGGCTGTTTGGCCCCGCCCCTCAGCCCCGCCCCTCAGCCCCGCCCCTCCTTCCTAAGGAGGACTGGGAGACCCCTACTCCTCACGTGAACACACACAGCTGAGGGGAGGGGCTGAGGGGGGGAACTGGGGTTCAGTCTTAGTTTTGGTCCGGCCGCCCACTGCTCTTTAAATGGGATTTGTCCTTTTTGATGAACCATCGCTTTCACACAGATTCCTCCTTGTTGGAATTGCAGAGCATAAAAAGGCGACCCAAGCGCGGCCAGACACGGACAAAGAATTCCCGTCGAGTGTGTCGTGACAGGGTGGGTGTTACGGCTGTGCCACGTGAATTATTAAACCCAACGTGAAACCCACCTATGGGACGGTATTCATTTTATAGACACAGACTCTGGGCGAGCAGAACCCGCGGCGCTGCGGTTAGCCGCTCCGCTCCGCTCTCACCTCTGCTCAGCGATTTGTTAACCAAATAAATTGAAATTTCAGACTGCTGGGTTCGCCGCCGCAAAGCATGACTGATTTACTGCCGTATTTATGGAGTATGAAGGCATCGTTCAAAACTGAATTTTCCTCCGCACGAGCATTCGGGTCTCTTGTACCGCTCGGAGGGCAGAGATGGAAAATGCTTCTGCTGGTGGACGACGACCCGAGACGAGCACAGCAGGGAAAAAAAAAAGTGAGTTGTTTTCTCATCTGCTTTACTGAAGAATGCATGGAGACGGCAGACAGCTGGGAACGAAAGGGAGAGCAAAGAGATGTAGCGGTGCATTATGGGTGTAAATGTAGGAGGCGGTGGCTGCCTGACCTCCCGACGTGGACATTCTTGTATTGATTTCCGTCTTATTCCCTCATGCAGACTTTTGCACTGGTGAAAGGCTCGACATCGCCGTTGCAAAAGGGAAACGTCCCAAAACGTCACACAGCGACATCGCCAACGTCATAACGCTTTCATAATTTGGCGCCATTTTGGCTTTGAACTGTCCATGATCTTGCCCGTCTTGAAACTTGATGGATTGTCAAGTCGTTGTGTTCATGTGTTTGTTTGATTTAAATGTCTTTACACATATTTAATTGATTGAATTAAAATCCATCCCCCACTTTTACCGGGTGTTTCCCCAGAATACTTCTTTGTGCATCAGTGGGAAACCTGGTCTCCAGCTCACAGATCGTTGTGAGGATCTGGCAGACGTGGAAACTGCAGAAAACCCTGTTAAAGTGTGAAGAATGTTGTCAAGTCTGACTATCCAGCAGTGTGGTTTGGACTTCATGAAGATGTTCACGGAGGGAGATAGTCCAAGTTTGAGCTGTTTGATCAGAGAAGGTGGCTCAACGTGTGTGCAGACATTCTTCGGCCCAAAGAACTTTCTGAACTGCAAAACCAGCTCACATGTTCTGGAGGCTTGCAGGCAAGACTTCAACCGCGAGACCTGCAGAGCTCCCTTGAGAGGGATTCGAGTGGACCTTCTGAAAATGGACGTGTTGTGGACATGTACGAGGTCTATTCTGGGACAGGACTGGACCTTCATCATTGATCAACACATGGCAGAAGACCGAGAAGAACCCCTTGAGCCAACAAACCAAATCCATGAATGCTTGTGTAACTTCTCAATAAAGAGAAGATCCAATATGCTGATTTACCTGCTCACAGAAAAAACACTTCTCAGTCCGTGCAACAGCAGGTAAACACTCACCGAGGCCAACACACACACACACACACACACACACACACACACACACACACACACACACACACACACACACACACACACACACACACACACACACACACACACACACACACACACACACACACACACACACACACTCTCCCACAGCTGAATCTGTCATGGCTGAGCTGGAGGGCTTCAGGGACGCAGCCAGCGAGGCGTCTAATGTTTCTGTCTTGGTTTATGGTTATTAAAATGCCTGGAAACGGCTGTAATGAAATAGTTATGGATAGATTTTGGGAGTGAGTCGGGAGAAGCACGACTGCTTCCTCTGTGCGAGAGAAAGCCAGAAGGCTACACTTGTTATTGGTTTTTATTTGGAGTTCTAAATTAACAGCTGAACAGCAGTTTTTTTTTTTTCCTTTTTTACCACATTTGTCCCAATGATGGTGATGGTGATGGTGATGCAGCGTCTGTAATTCCAGTTACAGGGGAAGTTAAGACCAAATCAAAATTCTCATCTTCACCTTCATCTTTACATCTCCCCCTCCTTCCCCTCGGTCTCTCCCTCCTTCTCCTCGGTCTCCTTCCCCTTGGTCTCCCCCTCCTTCCCCTCGGTCTCCCCCTCCTTCCCCCGAGTGTTCCGGGTTGTAATAAAAAATGAATAAATAAAGACGTTTGGAATCTCGTCCTTCAAACACGCCTCAAAAAACAGCATTCTTTCTGATGTGCTCAGATCCCATCAACTCTGAAGAAGACTTGAAGATAAATTGTCAGTGATTTTAGTTGCGAGCTGGATTCCGTCAGTTCTCTGCTCTCAGCGAAGCCGGCGAGTCTGAAAAGCCTCCAGCTGGTCGAGAACGCCGCTGCTGCTCACGGGCTGATTAGTGCCGACTCCTCTTTCCTCCCCTTCTCTCGCTTCCTTTCACCCCCTGCAGGTGCTGAGATGAAAGCGCAGCCATCATTAATGTCTCTGTACCTGAATGTAATATTGTCTCAGTGCTGCACTGGCTGTTATTAGTCTGGACCTGATCTATGTCAATATGTCTAGAGGTAACCAGTGTTGTGAATTGGCACCACAGAGCTACATTTTAATTTGACAACTATTGATTTCGTTTCCTTCTTCTGCCCTTGTGATGTATTTATTCTGTGTAAAGGAGACCCCAACTCTCACCCTTGAGGGATCTGGACGGGTTTGTCTTCACCACTGACTGCTCGTCAACATCATGCTCATTCCGAGGTGTCAAAGAAATGTTTCCTCGTGTGTCACTGTCAGGATCTGAGGCCCAATTTGCACCTCCCTGTTAAAGGGGGTGGGAACTCTCGAGGTCGCACGGGTTGTTGCACTTCCACCAAAAATAGGCGGTGAGGTCAGAGTCGCTGCTGCTGCTCTGACTCACCTGCTCGTCTCCATTCCCCTTCCGTCTCTGACTCAGCCTCAGCCTCAGCTTCAGCCTCTCTCTCGCTCCGACTCTCAGGTCGTTACTTCTGCTGGACTAAACACCCACACACACACACACACACACACATCAGGTGGTAACCCAACCAATGAGTAATTAAAGGTGCGACAACATTTTGTCTTGGGAATCTGTGGACTGGACGCTTCTATCCTGACGTCTGAATTAAGCTCTGCTTTTACATTTCACACAATAAAGCACCAACAAGGCGGTGAGATGTTTCCACGATGGAAACAGTTGCAGACAATTCACTCTTCACTTTCATCTGTAACTTATACCTGCTAGTCGTGTTGTAGTACTTAAATTTGGTTTTCAGACTGGTCTCAAGACCACTTTCTGCAGGTCTTGGTCTCGTATCGGACTTTAGGGCATTTTTACTGGGTCTTGACTCGGTCTGGGACTGAGTGGACCCCACTGGAGACCGCCACTGGAGACCACCACTGACCACCAGGCTTTTAGACCACAACAACCAATCACTTCCAATCATTGCTAGATTGATTATTTCCCAAGTCTCAGCCTCTGCCTTCTTATTAGATGTGATTTCAATCAACTTAGAGGCCACATTCTCAAAACCACATCTGAATTTCATATAGAAAAAAGAAACCTGAGTGGAAAAAGCTACCGTGCACCAAGAAACATGGACTCAGGGTTCTCAAGTCAAGACAAAAAAACCCCAAAAATGCTTTCGACATGGTTTTATTTAAAAAATAAAACTCTCTTTTTGTTCTTTTTTGTGATTATTTGATGTCCAGTCTTGATTTAGTTTGGGTCTTGGTGCCTCTTGGTGCCATGTGGTCTGAGTAAAGTCCTGGTCTCGATTTACGACACCACCTGCAAGTGCTGAAAATGGCAGAGACATGGTTTCGCCTGCTGCAGTTGTCCTCCAGTACAATATTTCAAAGGAGGAAAACAATGCGATCCAAATCTGCCACTTCTGCTAATCAGCCTCGTGCAATAAGACCCCCACTGTTTATACGGCCCCTCAAAGGCTTCATCGTATGCATTAACTATTACCCATTAACCATATCCAAACCCATAAAGACAGTTTTATGTCCATATTAACTCTGCAAAAGTCCTCAATGTTGCTAATGTCTGATGGCATCTTTCTTCCCTCTATCATCACGGGCTGCACAGTGGCTGCGTCGCCAAAGGGGAGTATTTTCACACAGGATGCAATTTTCAATCGCACAGGAAGAAGAAAAAAAAATGTAACCCCGCTCCCTCAGATTTCTTTATAGCCGGGCCAATGGTTCTGATAACAGTGGCAGGTCTTCTATGTGTACATAAATATGTCACCAACTGTTCGGCAGCGGGGCCAAGCTTTTAATATAAGCACTGATACGGTGCTCAGCGTTCTTTATAGCCGTGCCAACCGGTTGCGCGAACACAGCCAGCGCGTCTCTGTCTGTGTAAATCTTATCACCGTCTGCCATAAGGCCAAACGCAGCACATTAGCATTAATGCTCCACAATGATGGCATTCACGGCGCCGATGGCAGCATCCGAACACTGCAAATCAAAGACCAGAGGCGGCGTCACAGAGCGGAAGGTAAAATAAAAAATAAAATAAAAAGAGGGGAAGAGAACAGGGTGGTAGAGGCAAAGACAGAACACGGGCATTAAGAAACAAGGAATGACATGAAGAAGATTAAGACCTGAAAAGAAAATGCTCAATTCTGCAACACCACTTCCCTGGCTTGGACTGCGGCCTTTGGTCTCCCAAAACAACATTTCTGCACTTTATTCTGACTCCCAACAAGTCAAACTATAAAGATTGTAACACAACAATAATATAATGAATAATGAAACAGGAGGGAAACAATTTGGAAATTCTTAATGATCTTTGACCTCTCTGTTCATGGCTTATTTGAGCGGATGAGACGTTTTGGAGTAAGGTCGAACGAAGCAGGACCAATGTTTTTAAACAAGACCACAGGACACCAAGACCAAGACATCAAAGAAAGATGATCACATTGAGTTTTTCTTTCTTTTAATTTACGTTTGCATTTAAACACCAGCAGCAAAAAGCCAGAGGCTGACCAAGACCATCTCGAGTATTACAAGACCACACATCATGTTCTGACTCCGAACTTCACTGACTACGTTTCCACTCAGTCCATATTGGGGTGAAGGTCCATGTTGTGGTTAGTGAAACATTGTGAATGTGTTGCTCTCACCTTTGGCCATGTTTACAAGGAGTTCCTGGACTCCAAAGACGAAGATTCCTTGCTGATAGAACATGAACACAACACTAATTCATCTTCCTTTTGATGTGGAGATCCTGATAGGAGGAGACATCATCACATGTTCACCTCAGAGGAGGAGGAACCAGGGGGGAGAGGAGGGGTTTAAAAACCGCTTATTCCAAAGGGTTATTGGTGTTTTCATGGACGCACACAACGGGGTTATTGCTGATATTCCGCGTAGAAAAGGCAGATTGACTGCATGGAAACGTAGCCAGTGAGGATCCAGAAGTTTTCCAGCACAACATTTAAAAAAGTAAAGTGTAAAGATTGTTTGCAGTCCATCGACCTCGGTGCGGCGCTCAGCACATTCACAGCACCGTCTGCCCGCTCCCCGTCCAGCTGTGTGGGAACGTTCGGCCCCTCGCTGACCACCTTTACTGCCAACTTCTGGCTGCTTCAATGCAAAATCCAGAAAACGGCCTCACGAAGGCAAACAGGTGGGAAGGCGGCGCGAGGTAAAAGTTGAATATCAAATAAACGGTTATGTGGAGTCCAAACACCTGGTTCCTCCCACAAACGTTGTCAGCGGTGGCAATTTGAAAGATGTTTTGGGATGTTAGTAATGATCAAACAGGGGTTTGATGTCTTCCTCAAGGACACTTCCTGCAGCGGGGGAATGTCTTTACTCACTCGCCGTGCTTTCATCCGCGCTCCAAAGTAAAGCATTAGTGCTTATAAATAAAAGTCTGCCACCTTAAAAGCATCTGCTGGTTAAGCAATCACAGCTGACCGTGCGACTGAGATCAACACATAATACTGCTCTTTTATCTGCATGATGGATTTAACTTGAAAATATGTATTAAAAGGATTTTAGGATCCATTCAGATGCAGTTCTCTCAAGATTTCACAATAACATAAAACAAAAGTACAAGGTCGAGTCCCCGAGGGCTGCACATCGCACGCACTCAGACAGCCAGGTGGGGAAAACATTCAAACGACATGAATACAAACATACGTGAACTCAGAGGTTTCATCCACACACACACACACACACACACACACAATCTTCAACCCTCTGTCGCTTCAATTATTCAGTGCAGTATCACAAAAAGGTCTTTCTCTGAGTGTGAGGCTGCATTAACACCTCGATTGCTACTTCTGCACCACAGCACACGTGTATCTCACCGTGTGTGTGTGTGTGTGTGTGTGTAATTCTGCTGTTACAGGGTCATCGGTTTGCAGTCACACTGCAGGGATTCCGTACTCTTTGGTGGGAAAATAAATAAATAAATCTCTCACAAACTTAAATCAACAATGAATATTAATGTGACATCCTGTGTGATGTCAGTGTGGTCGTGGATGTGTGTGTGTGTGTGTATGTGTGTGTGTGTGTGTGTGTGTGTGTGTAGAGGTCAGGCCGGCTTTTTGTCAAAGTTTCAAGGAGAGTTTGAGTGTTGAAGCTCGTTTGTTGGCGTTAACATTTTAAGGAAAAAGACGTGATGGGGTTGAAAATGGTGTGCTGAGCGGATCCTGTGTGTACATGGAACCCAGCATCTCTGTCCTAATGGAATCACACACAAAGCAATCGCAATCATTATTATCGTGGTGATTTTGTTGATAAATACGTGGAAATGGTCGACTGCATATTCATTTTAGGTAAAAACCTAATTCTAATTTAAATGCAGTTATTAGTAGATATTACATTATTATCAACATATTCATAATACTCAGGCTGTTCAAGTGACAGTTAATCAAATGAACAACATCATGGAACACATTTCATCTTCAGACACACCACGCAAACCAGAAAACTTTTGAGAGTGAAGAGAGTAAAAATAACTTCATGAAAAACACTCTTACACTCTCTTGCATCCGTGTGTGTGTGTGTGTGTGTGTGTGTGTGTGTGTGTGTGTGTGTGTGTGTGTTAGTGTGGGGGCTATGCAGGTCAGTGGTAATTCACATTCAGCAGCCAATTCCATCTTGATAGGAGGGAAAATTACAGCAAGAGCCTGAATATTTATAACTCTGTTCTCTCATGCACTTAGTAACAGCCCAGCCTATTTATAGATCATTTTGGAAGTGTGCGTGTGTGTGCGTGTGTGTGTGTGTTCCTCGCGTTTTCCGAACTTAATTCAGCAACTCCTCTTCCTTTTTCCTTCCCCCCCTTAAAGGGATAGATGTATTTTTCCTCATGAAGTTGAATGAGCTCCTCACCCTCATTGTGCTTCATCAGGTGTGACTTTTTGTTTTCCAACAGTATAAAATACAATGGTATAAAATACAACGGTATTAAATACAGCACCAATTGGTGTTATTAAAGGGGAGAAATGATTGACTGGAAACTTTTTTTTGAGGAGTTTAGTTTCTTGTTTTTCAACTTCGGAGCTGCTAATTATCTCACAATGTAAAAATCTAACATACGATGGAAATCAGTGAAATGTACGAGGGATTAGAGAGCCACAATAAGCAGTGAAATGTGCTGTGATTCTCTTAATGAGGTCGTATCAGCGCCACAATCTGGTGGAACAAATGAGATCATCTTATTATACTTATCGCACTGATGTTACAACAGAGAGACTCAGATATGTCTTAAGTCTCCTCCGTCCTTCTCTCCTGCTGCTCCCTCAAGTTTATCTCCCCCCCGACACCGAGCGCCGGCCTAATCAACGCGTATAGGCTCTGCTAAAGCGCCTCCTCCGTGTCTTCGGAGTCATTTGGATGCGTCTCCGGTGCTGCTGAAGGGATGGCGAGGCACAGAGTACAGAGTGTGTGTGTGTGTGTGTGTGTGTGTGTGGGGGGGGGGGCCGGGGGGAATGACGATGGCGATAATGAGCCTCAACTTTCTGATACACAGCGTAAAGGACGCTACGCCGTCAACACAATGCTGCAGAAAGTCTCCTGTGGATGGCATCGTTTGAATTGTGGATCTTCTAATTAACAGCCAGCTTTTTTTCTTTCTTTTTTTTGAGCGCAAAGAATATTCTAGGTGTTAATACAGCAAATACCCCACAAATAATGTCAACAATTGTAACTATTCTTCATATGTCGGTATTTCTGTGTCTGTACAGAGGTGTAAAAAATAAGCCATCTGCATCAGAACCCCGTTTTGCCTCGCAGGGCAGGCAGCGATCGGTGGCCACACGGACCCTGAATGGGTCTATTTTCAGCATGAAGCGGTCGACGGTCCAATGCCAAAGTGTGGCGCTGACCGCTGAAAATGTGCCGCTCCGGCTGCTCCCTGTCAGCCTCTGTCTCGCTCTCCCGCCGATAAACTCTGGCAAATCAGCCCTTTAAAAGACTGATAGATCGTATTTTAATATTTACAGCTTGACAATTTATGTTCTGTTTCAGAGAAATGTGCACAAGGGGTGTCTTATGAAATGTGATGTTCTACCTCAGTATGTTCTTTGATGTGAGTCTCCACAGATCTGCTAAAGTTTGAGGCTCTGTTTTGTGCCTCTCGTGAACTTGAATTTTTATTTCTGTAAAGTTCTTGCAGTGCAATATGTGACATGAATAACAATGACATGTTTCAAAAACAACAGCTACTTGTTCTCTAGTATTTTATCTATTTGAATGCTGAAATACCACATTGATACTACTGATTTACGTTCATTCATAATCTCAAATGATTGTGTACTTTAAACAAGGAACTCTCAGATTGTTTCAGACACCATTAAAGTCAACTGAATCGAATCCAAATCCTCCTGAATCGAGTCATTCCAATTTAAAATACATCGTACCTAAATCATATGGTACCTCATGTATCGAGGTACGTATCGGATCGCCATGTACTGCAGAGATCCACGCCGCTAATAGACAGTATTTAGCTGCTGCATTCGCCCTCCAATTCCTTCACACTGTTCTGTATTTCAATAAACGGTGAAACAAAATGCAATTCTATTTATAAGCCCCAATAAACAAGTTTTCTCTCAAAAACATGACACATCAGCATTGTAATCAGGCTGACTTATATGAATAAGTATGGCACCTGACCTGAAGATGTCATTTCTTCATCTCCTCTTCTTGTAACACCCTTGACTCTGAGAAAACCCAGAAAACAGGAAGTGACGGTCAAACCTTCACCCGTCTGGTCCAAAGTCCCACCGCTGGACGAGCGACAAGTTGGAAACAGAAGCAAAGGACTCACGGAAACACCAGCAATGAACAGGACTAATCACTAACAAGACACAGGTGTGTCTTTGCAAATCTACAGCAGACAGGAAGTAACTTCAGACAAGGATTCTTTCAAAATAAAAGTCCAGCCGGCAGCCGTCATATCTGATGCTCTTTGGATGGATCATGTATCTCTGCTGCATGGGGAAGAAGCACACATCTCCAACAACTTTCCTCCCTTCTCTGCTTTTTGATCATGGAGGAGAATACACAGTGTTGGGATTATTGATTGATTTGCACTGATTTATATCCTGACTTCCAGCGCGTGTTTCAAGGTTCATGTTTGATGCCTCGGTCTCTCTCGAACCCTGCTGCCTCTCCAGCTGTCTCTTTCTTCCCGTCACTTCAGCAGTTTCTGCGAGAGACTCCACCACCGTGTGGATTCATCTTCACTTCAAAGGTCTCTTATACATGGAAATGTGGTTCACACGTTCCAGGATTCGGAGGAACTGCTGTTAATTCCATACATTTCTGAATTTACATTTACAATACATTCTGAATACATCCTGAATTTTCACTCTGTTGCTGTGAATTTTTGGTATTTTCACAAAGTAAACTAAAATGAAGGTTTGGAAATCTGATAACATATTAAAGTGAAAACACACACCTGTGAGTGTCACACACACCTGTGAGTGTCACACACACCTGTGAGTGTCACACACACCTGTGACTGACACACACCCGGCAGAAACCTCAAAACAAGAGTGAATACCAACAGGCGAATATTGGATTTCGGCACATTTTTTGAATGAATGCACGATTCTTACAAGTTGTACCTGGTTGTAAAGGTGACTAATCACGCTTTCCAACGGTGTAAAATACAAACCAATTGGTATTATTATTACCAACTGGTTTGTATTGTTGTTTCCCAACTTTTTTTGAATAGTTTATTATTTATCAGCAACAACTTCTCCTCAAAGCAACAAACCAAGCAGGTGCGAATGAAGCCAATTTAATTCAACATTATGCAGTTCAGGTCGGGGGGTCAAATGGGCGACCTGCTCCCGGGTCGCTCGCTGATGGCTGAGAACCTGCGGGGGGGAAACACACTATTCACAACCACGGCGTCAGTCGTCCAAACCAGGATACGAAGCAGCCCCGACTCAGCCTCAGCTGAGATGATCTCGTTTTGCATGAATGTGTGAAAGAATCAACACCAGAACATAATAACGGGGGATTCTATACGGACAAAGGGTGTTTGTGATGGACAGATGCGCCATTTTGCACCAGGCTAAACTTAAATCTCCATCTGTAAGCTAATACCCCGTATAAGCACATGGCATTAAAACGATCAGAATATTGCAAATGAGCAGCGTCGGCGTTTCTGTGGCGTCGCCTGCACCCAAAGCTCCCCATTGGATGACGCCATTCATGGGCCAAATGTCATTTTCCCCATTTGGAAATCAATTTATTTTTCAATCATTCAGCAGATCAAACGGCAAATGAAACAATCAAGGTTAATGGTTTATTTAATGTAGAGAATTGATTCACTCCACAGCGTTTTTTGCCGCCGTTGGATCGCCAAGTGACATGTGACCCGCTGGATTGTTTTTCTCGAGTTGCGATGTGATGCAATCATTGTGGGAAGCAGCAAAAACATGGATGACCTTCAAGATCTTACGGGAGCCGTCGGCCTTCTGTTTGTGGCCGGAATCAGACCTTTGACTTTACTCGCCTCTCACTCGGACATAAATGCCCAAAACCAAAAACACCAACACAGGAAAGTGTGTTTGAAATGTCAATGGGGCAAAACGCTGTCACGCAGGGATCCTCCTTTCTGCAATGGAAGTCCTGAAGAAGTCCCCTCCCCCAGTACTCGCCAGTGTAACAGTGAAGCCACCATTGGCCCACCAGTACACGGCTTCACCATTATCACTTCTTTTGTCAGTGTCTTGTCTTTTCTCGTCCCTGCACGGCGAGCTAGCATGTTCATACAGGTTCCCCTCGGCGCCGTTTCATCATTGCAGGCGCTCGTGGAGTCGTAACGGCAGAGCTCACACTCCCCCGACCGCAAATTATCCCAAAGCTCCTCTTCTAATGTTCAATAGTTGCTTATGTGGGCTTTAACGTGTGTCATTTCCACTGATCAGCAAAAAAAAAGGAAAAAAATGGGGGGATTAGCGGAGGAAATGAGGAGAGCGATGGGAGACGGACAAAAGAGGGAGCTGTTAACAGGGTGAATAGATACGGGAGGAAATGGGAAACAAAGAAAGAGCTGACAGGCGAGGATGGGGGGG
>CAESWR010000678.1:799345-810279 GCA_903171835.1 Mullus surmuletus | reverse complement strand
TGCTGCACCTCACACTGACAAACAATGCTCAACCTCATGACCACGTCTCTGCAAACTACCAGGAATGTTAATATCTCCTCCAGTAATTTGTCCCAAGCAGCTGGTTGACCCTCCGTTATAGGTGGGAGACAAGCATCTTGGTTTTTTTTTCCCTTCTTTTTATCAGCATGCTATGAATGAGGCCACAGCTGACAACAATGGAGTGTACCTTTTAGATGGTCGCCATGGCAACGGCTGCAGACAGAGCAAGAGAGGGAGAAAGCGCGAGAAAGAAAGAGAGAGGGAGAGAGGTCCGTAGCTCAGTAGCGCAGTGTGGATCCGTATACAAGTGCTCCACTTTATTCTCTCCACATTTGACAGTTTTCGCTCGGCTGAGGATGCACCATTTTAGAGCCGAAACTACACGTTTGCCCCTCAAAACATTTTTTGTGAAAAGCTGCCGCACGACACGCCAGATGCTTTGTTCCGATGCACATTTACATAAAGCCTGACGCTGCCAAATTAAAGCAGACTCCAACCCGAGCATCAGCTGTACTGGGAAGGGCGTAGCATGTTCAACTCCCAAACCAGCCAGAGTATCCGAGATGCAGATGCGTGCCGTCCTCACACACCCACATACACATCACATCTCACACAATAACCAATGCACCTGGGTGGAATTTCAGACAGCCAGAAACAGAGGTGGGAAAAATCCAAATGGACACCTCAGACTGCAGACAGTCAACAGCAGGGCAAATGACAGGAACCCCCCCGTGAACACACACACACACACACACACACACACACACACAGAGCTGGAGTACCTTTTTCTTTGACCATGACCATTGGAATCCAGGTGAATCTGCACCAGAAAAGCCCTCAGAGTGTCGTTCCCCAGCTACACTGGAGCAGCTAGATTCCTTTTTCTTAAGTCAAGCCCGAAGAGCAGAAAAAAAGACACCAGAGACAGAGAGCGGGAGGGAGAGAGAGGAGGGGGAGGTGTAGATGCTAAGCTCTCTCTCCTCCTGAAAACATGGCTCCAGCGTGGGGTTTGCCTCCCGAATGCATGTTTTCCTCCCATCCCTCTCCTCCTCCTCCTCCTCCTCCCATGCCTGATCCTCCTCCCCCCTCTCCTCTCCTCTTCTCCCCTCCCTCTCCCCCTCCTGCTCCCTCTCTCAGTCGCTCTGTTGTGTCAGCCGCCTCCACACTGCAGCAACCAGGTGGCTGCTGCTGCTGCTGCTGCTTCTGTGTGACCAGAACCAGTAACCCCAAATCCAGTAAAAACCTCAAGCACATTCATGGGCTACTTTGCCAAAGTTTCTTATTTTAAGCATTTACACAGAGAGCTGTTTTCTTCTGAAGATTATTATAGCTGTGCCATTCACACACAGCTTAAAAGCAACATTAGGGGTATAATCAAATACTGAAACTGATATGAAAATCGAAAACTTGGCTGAAAGCCCATTTTCTAAAGAATATTTCTTACCTTTTTTCCATTTATAGGAAACAAATATATATGTAAATTATCATAGTATTCCATTTTTTTTTTAAATTAGTCTATATTGAGTTGTAGTAAAGAATGAAACTATATAATATAATATGTAAGATAAAGAGCAGCAGCTGCTGACTTAAGTCGCTTCTCTGGAATCTAACAAAGAAAATATGGTCAGTATGAGTATGAATCTATCTATGAATGGATGGATTTTCCCTTACAATAATGTTGCACACAGATTCATTCAAAGATGAAAGATGGGTGTTGTGTTTGATCATAAATACAAACAAATGAATATACCATGATATACAATAGAATGTTTGGCGTATTTTCAGTCTAATTTCAATGGGGTTAAAGTTTGGTGATTGAGCCAATTAGAATACGAAGATCACTGCGTCAGGTGTGAACAACAGCGTCAAACGCCTCACCATGCGCTAAATCCAGGATTGCCTTAAGCGACATTTTAAGTTGCAAATAATTGTTCGACTTCCAACGGGTCATGCCCTGTATGTGGCCTGCAAGGCAAGGTAAAAAAGGCCATTTGAGGTTATAGGTTAGACTTTGCGTGATCTCTTGCTCTGTATAATCATCCTCCGTGGGATCCTTTGGAATCCTATTAGAGGGCAATGCGAAGCGTGTTCCAGGCTGACCCCTCAGACTACCTATATCATGTATTACTAAATTGTTCTATTACACAGAGTAAATCCTGTTTAATTTTGTATCTTTACTTCATATACTTATGTGGTTGATAATATACCAAATTGCAAATTAACCCATCCCATGACACATTTGTAAAAAAAAAACAAAAAACAAACAAACAAACAACTTTTTCCATATTTCTCTCTTATCGCGTATTTAAGCCCTTTCACATACATCTTATTTCTCTAACTCTGCTTATTTCAGTCAACCTCGATTATTCAAATGTATTGAAATGCTACAGAGGACCTATACATCATCATATCTGATGTGACTTTACGCTCATCCTTTTCCTACCCACAAATATAGAATTTATGCCATTTTATTATAAAGCCTGACACCCACAGCATGGCTCTGCAATATATTGTGTTCATAAAGTTCCTTATTCACCCCCTGAGAAGCAAATAAAACCCACAGAGACCCTAGCACAAACACAGCATAGAGCCAACAGCCAATCCGGTGTTTGTTATGGACATTTCAATGTGCAGATTGGAGAGAATAAGATTGATATCGGGGGTAATTTCAGGGATGTCACACCAGCAGCAGTTGGAGACAAAATGCTCAGTGAGCCATCTGTCCCATGCTGGAGCCTCACACACACACACATACACATACACACACACGCACTGGTGGGGGGGCGGGCATAATTTTGCATCCATGCCACATCTGTAATTGCTGATGCAGGCAATCCATTATTTGCTCTGAGAGGTCCATCAACTTCAGTGCCAACTGTGCCACCTGCTGGACGACCAAAGCCGCGCATATGTTTCCACAGGGGCGTTTTCTTCTCTCATTGAGCGATGGAGACGTGCCAGTGGGGCAGAAATAGTTTTCGGCACTCCACCCTTTTTTATTATGAAAGGAGGGAAATACGTAATGAGTTTGTGATGACCGAAAGCTTGTAATGACTACAGCTTCCCCACATGTGAGCTCGTCCAACGCCATCCCCTTACAGAAAGTGAAGGTTTACACTGTGGCAGCAAATGACTACCTATACAAAAATGTCCTTTAATTACCTTTCACTGAGTCCTCGCTATAATGGAGCCATTATCATCACTCCTATTCTAATAATCTCTGCCAGAGCTGCTGGACATTCATGCAACATAAGTCTCGCCAAGAGCAATTCCTGGGCACCAAAGCCTATTATCCATGGATGAAAGCTTTCCGCTGTATTTGGCTCACCTATAGATGATCTATGTCTGCCCAGCCATTAATATCCCGGGCCGTGGATCCATAAGCCACATGGGCTTCGCATCCGTGTGACTTAAGTACTGTCATCATATGGCAAGAACATTACCCAGACAGTGATAAATGTCACTTGATTTACTATAGACTATGAACCCTGGGTAGTTAACCTGAATTGACATTTTAATGCAAGAGGTCATTTTCACTAAACAGCACCGGTTTGCTGCTAACGTTCAGAAAACAAACACATAGAAGCACACATAGACACACACACATAAGATCATTTTTCTGATTCTAGTCCGGCAGGATGAGCCCACAGATTCTCCTCGGTTTCTGTTGCTAAAGACAGGCACTTAACAAGCGCATTTCTATTTTAAAATCTTTTCACCAAACAGTGAGCACTTTTTGAAGTCCGATCTTTTGCAACCGCATTCACTTCCTCCTCACTGGCGCTACATTAACATTCCTGTTTGAGCGGCGCGGGATTGTGTTTTTAACGTAGCCCTCGGTAGTGACAGAAATCCTGCAAGCATCCCAACAATGTAGCTCGTGTGAATACCTTTGTGTTCGTATCTGCAACCCACAGGAAGCTTGAGTGACTGAGTGCGTTTGGAAATGAAAAAGTTTCCTGGAGCTGTCATCAAACACTGTGTGACCTCTGGCTGACATCACTTGGAAAACAGGATGAATTGTATGGAAAAGCACTCAGCTAATGAAGTAATGCAGCATTGTTTATGGTTTGGAAACATCCAATGCCATATTTATGTGTCGTGTGGCTGATGTTTCAACACTTATTTAACTATAATTATATGGTTATTATTTTCGAGTTCAACGTCATGGTTCAAAAATAATTATGAAGAAACGTTCCAAAACTTAGAAGATGAGAAACTACCCTGGATCTGACTTATTTAGATTCTAGTGGAACTTGTCGTCCACTGACAGTCACACTGATTGATTCCAGCTGTCAGGGAAGAAATGAAATGGCTTACATAAGCCTTGACCCTGCGTGATCTCTGATCCGGGGTCGGTTTGCTTTCCCATTGCTCCTATTCAGTCTGCTCTATACGTCAAATTCTAACTTTGACATATTTAAAGAAGTGTTGCTATATTTGCAAACAACTCAGAGCCAAGCGATGATGGATTTACTACTTTGCCTGGCACGCAGACAGAGAATACATAAGGTCTGCAAATCTCGATTTGTCTTCATGCCCATGTTGTAATCCCTCTGTAAGCTTTCATGTCGCCTCCTCATGTGCTGTTGCTTGGCAAAAAGCGGCAGGTTTGCCCTTTGCTTTATGGCTTTGCATTATGCAATGATTGGGGGGCGGTGATTAATATCCCAACTTCTCTGCCACCGTTTGCGGTGACACTTCTTGGCGTCTGGGAGCTGCGATTGCATGATCTGCCTGCTCACATTGGACGACTTCTCAGATACACACAGGTCAGATGTGAGACGCCTCATGAGGTGTAATCTCTCGCCGTCATCCAATTAAAATAAGGCAATCTCAGAGCAGCGACTAATCAATTTACTTGTGAACACTTACTTGGGAAAAGAATGCAAAGGAGAGGGGCAGAGCTAACACGCGGGACCAAAGGCAACGGTCACAGAAGGAGAAAAATGCCTGCGAGATGGATGATGGGGAAATGGACATCCTAATAACGACCGCTCATTGATTAAGCAATCGTGATTAGTGCTGTCTGATGCTACAACAAAGCCTGGTCAGAGGATGGATGGGGAAACGGATCCCTCGGATAGATGAGTAGACAGATACCTACCTGTAGAGATTTCATTCAGCCTCTCGCTTAGGTAATAGTCGTTGGGGTTGAGGTTGGGCAGCTGCTCCATGTACTGTTTAGGAATCAGGTACAGCACCTCCGCCACATGTCCGTCCTCAATGATGGACATGCGCTTGACTGAGCTCTTGCGTTTGACCCGGACGCGGTCCACATTGTGGCTGCGGCTAGAGCTGCACAGCTTCCCCAGGCTGTTGAGGTTGGGCAGAGTGGGCATGGCGCCTTACTCCCCTTCCACCGGTCCGCAGGAGATGGTGAAAGTCTGCCGGTAAATGTTTGCCGGTGTCCACGACGTCAGCGCTCAGACCTCCTCTGGAATCCAGCTGTCTGCAGACATCGAGGCACGGAATGGAAGCAAAGGAGCCAGAGCTTGAGGAGAACACTCAAAGCGAGGCATGGCCGAATCGCAGCGAAGTCCAGCCAGGTGATGAGCAAAGCCGCTGGTTGGAAAATCCTCCCGCTACCCCCTGCTGATCGCAGCAGCAAACACAAGAAGCCGAGTGCAGACGTCCACCCTGAGGTGGTGGCATCAAACTGCAGGCAGGAGTGGCGGCAAAGCCCTCTGCTGCAGGTGGAGCAGAGTGAGAAAACGGGAAAGAAGCTTATACTATGAGTGTCTTCAGCCCAACCAGCCTGGTGCCTTAAGCAGCTTAGGGCTGACGTCGAGCCTGTGATTATCTTCTGGGTGGGGTTAGGTAGCTCCACATCAGGTTTGCCAAGTTAATGTGGTCCTGATGGAACTAATTGTGCAACCCCACATGCACCCTTTGTGCTAACTCTAAAAGAACATCTCCTCTAGTGTTTTTATTAAATAAAGCTCAGCTGTTCACTTTTAGTTTACGTTGTCCTTGGAGACAGCCATTCATTTGTTTTGGATGTAAAAATATAAATATATATTTAATGTGGACTCGTTAATGTGTGTGGCTCAGTGAGAGATTGCAAAAAATCACCCAAAAAAATGAAATCATCAGGGCGTGGGGAGTCCATCACTCCCCACGCCCTGATGAAAGCATAGCTGAAACACTCCAGTGTGTGTTGGTTTTGATGTTCTGAGCCCTCCGGGATACATTTAATAATTATGACTATTTAATGCGAAATGAACAAAAACACACAACATAAAGATCATAACATCACCTGTCAGCCAAAGTGACAGTCTAAGTGCACCCCCGCTTTTCAATATACTGGATATTTATGCGCAGAAAGAGCAAATGGATCCATTTGTGTAAAACAAAGTGCTCTAAGACACTTTCAGGACAGATTGCATTGGGCGCCTGCCAGTCTTCACAAGGTCAGGACCCAGCAAGGTCGCCCCAGCAGCCAACAATGCATCAGCTCTCCGCTCATCAGCAGGATCCATCCATAGAAAGGACAACGCAAAGGCATCAGTGCTAGATTGGAAACACCAGCGGCGATTCCCAGTTATCCGGCGGGATCACTGAGTGAAGCAAGATTTGGCAGATGTAACTTCGTTGGAAGGCATGTCATGAGTTTTAATCTTCAAAGCGGGGAGGAATTTGTTTTTGCGCAGATTTTCAACACGGTCTTCAGAGAAAACCACGTAATATGGGTCCCTCCTGGTATTTTCGCATTAGAGATGTGTTCGCCTTCCTTCAAAGTGTGAGTTCAGTACGAGGCAAAGTTTGAGTCATGCCCTGGTGGGGAGGTGAGAGCCGGATGATGGCGCAGAGGGAGAATCCAGGAAAAACACCGGATAAAAGAAAGAACAAGATAACCCTCCCGTGCTCTCGTACACCAAACGAAAACAGTTTTACACTGTGGAATGATGATGCATGGAAACAGCCTGCCAGATACACGCAGATTCATAACAAAGAAGTGTAAAAGCGGGAAATTCCTCCACGGCCTCTAATATCCGTCAAGGAGATACAGCTATCCAGCAAAAGTCACATACGAGCAGGTAGGAAAATAGCAGCAGACAATGACAAAGCATAAAATCCCTACGTGGTCTGGGAATTTTGGTCTTGGCCTGCACTTCGAATGTAATAAATTTGCTCTTTGTCTGCGAGGGAGAGCCGGCTGAGTTCACCAGTGTTTACATTTGATTTGATTTGGATCCGTCACTAAGCGTGTCCTCATTCTGGCCATTCAGAGAGCTGGAGTCTCCTTCCAGATAAAGGAGGAAGTACGATAGTGAGGTATGGGATCGTAGGACTCCCACACACACGCACACACACACACAAGCAGACACATGGACCAGAGTGTAGCTAAGGACATGCTACTCTGCTGCAGTGAGGCGCTGCCCTCCAATCGTCTTCCGCTCCCTGGCAGCGAACACACACCACTGCCCACACGCTTGCAGAAAATCCACACAAACATGCTCAGAAAACAAGCCAGCAGCAAAAAATAAATAAAAAAATCAGCATTGCAGAGCCTCTGCTATTTCTGCGTCCTGCTGCGCAGAGGAGGAAACACAGACACTCACTCACACACACACACACCTCCCCTCCTCGGCTCTTTCCCTGCGTCTTACCATCCAGTCCGAAGCAGGAGGTGATTTTTTGGGCGTAGTTGCAGAGCCCATCGTAGCCAGGCTCCTTGTTCACTGTAGTCCTCTCCACCATCTCTACACACTCCTACACACGCACCGTCCCGACCGGCCGGCAGTGCTTTCACTCCTTCCCCCCCTGCTCATCAATTATTCAGCCTTTTGCCAGGACACATGCATGCGCGCGCACAGAAGCCCTCACACACACACACACATAGATAGATAGAGATAGGGGAAAGTGCTGATGCAGAGTGTTGTGCTGGTGGAGCATGAGCAGCCCCCCCACCCCACCCCCACCCTCTCTGCCTCCTCTCCACTGGCCAGATAAGGAGGAGGCATCAGATTGGGTTACTACAAAGTGGAGCCATGCCCCCCTTTTTACATCCACCATTGATCGTTCGACTCACGCTGCAGTGTAACAGGTACGGCCGGATGCACCCGGGTGGGAGGGCGGGACGGCGGCGGCGGAGGCCAGAGCGGGACTGAGTGGACTTCAAGCTGCACAGAGACTGGAAATCAAAATATCTACTGCTTGTAGAGCAGATATCTTTTTCTAACTGGCTTTGGAAAGGCATCAAAAGAAAATACACTGATGAAAAACAGGATTAATACATCAAAAGTTGAAATAATACAGTGAAATCACTCAAATAAGTCATCATTTGGCACACACTTAAAAAGGAGTGATGGCGTAACACGAAAATAAGTGCTAATTTAATCAAGCGGTGTTTTCCACGGGGTTAAACGTCCACATTTCCCACATTCCGGATCGACTGGTTCTGAAAAAAGGGAAAAAAGAAAAACCTAACCCCCTGCCTTCATTCAATAAACATCGCTGCTTTACCGCCGCTGCCTTCAAAGAGATGCATGAAATCAAATTGGAAATACGATACCTTTTTATGCAACAGTGGTAAAGGCAGAGAAGTGAATGAATAACACTGGGCCACATGTGCGGGAACTCCGCCATGTTTAATATTCTGCGGTGGAGGGATGAATAATAAAGCCACATGTGCCAAGGGAGACCCAAGGGAAACTCTCAGAAAAATAAAATAAAAGGTGAACTAAAGTGGCATAAACGTGGTAGACTACGGGTGAATTCCCACTCCCAGAAGGAGAATGCAAATGGCGGTGAAGAAACACCCACAGTTCTCTCTAATGCTTCAACTGAGGTGACCTTGAACAATGCACTTAACCCCCCCAGTGGCTCGGCTGCTCGGAGCCATCAGTGGGAGACTGATAGTAAGCATCTCGCGGTTGAATATGACAGCCTTCGCTGCAATAATATACAATATATATATTTACGCTCAGCCAACTTTCCCACGATAATCACCCTTTTTCATCAAAAATAAACAAGCGCGTCTGGAAAAAAAGAGAAAGCAGGAGTGAAACACGGCGAGGCTGAAAGGATCTAACAGCATGTCTGCTAAGGTGGGGTCACTAATGGAAGGGAATCACTGCCGAGGTAAAAAGCAGTTGGTCCCGCAATGATGACAGAGTGACTGAGGCCGGAGCGCGGTAATGGATGATGCTGGCTGACCAGCTGATGGACGGCCTGGTCTTCATAAATGCCCCCCTGGCAGGAAGACCAGAGACATTAAAGTCTTTTTGTCCCTTTTTTTCACTTCCTGGGTCTGCTGGGAGGCGAAGCTTTCCATTACCCACCAGACTGTGGAATATTGGAAATAATATTAGCACAGGGCGACTATACATTCAATTTGAACATGACGGGAAGTGTCTGCTTGCTCTGCAGCAGTTGATCATTTGAATAATCCATCAATCAATTTCTCTATCTCTGTTCCATTTCATTTTCATTCATTTGTTTGTTTGGCACAAATTATATTACAAATCTGTGCAAGGTGAGAACAAAGCCTTTACAAGCTTGTACAGAGTTCCACACCCAGCCAATCGAAGAACATATTCTATGCAGGGTAAACATAGAAAAAAAACTATACTATATTCCAAAGACAGAGAGAGATACAATGAAAGCAAAATTACTTAGATTACCAACAAGAAAAGAAAAGGTCAGTGGAGGAAGGATAGTCAAAATCAATCTAGAAAGGATAAGTGACACACAGGTAGATAATAGATATTTCTTCAGATGTTTTTTGAAAGCCGTGTAAGAAGACATCCATCTCAGCGGTCCATAAAGTGTTAAAAAGTGTGCGGCCGTCACACATGTGATTGAATTCCAGTGTCGTGTTCTGTCTGTCGGCCTCTCATCACACTCACTGTCCATCACGTCCATACACAAACACGGTCCACTGTCACTGGTGAATGTTTTCTTAGACTAATGGCAGATGATCAATGCAGATAAATTAGCAGTGCACAAAAAAAGATTGAGATTCCTACAATAGACCAGAATTCTTCCTAGATGGATGGATCCATGTCTTTAATATTTGATGAGCAGTGTCTAGACCTGCTCTGTGTGAAAGTCTCCACATGTAACTTGTTGTGATTCTAAATAAATAAAACTGACCTGAGCTGACCGAGAATGACACCGGAATGCTCCGGCTGATGTGACTTTCGATTGTGTTTTGATTCAAGATGCCGAAGCGACGACACATGTTGTCGCCCTGATTCATCCCAGCGAGCAAATTGATAGCATGACTCCGGTACGAGCAACACCGAGATAACTGGGACCTGACTGTGATGTGTGTATGTGTGCACATGTCATGAGTAGTGATTGGCTGCTTGCAGGGGGTTTAAGCGTGCTAATCAGGTCGGTGTGCCACTGGGGGGCTGTCAGGCGGCGGACCCTGATCTCCATCGATCAGCAGCAGCAGATATAGTGGGGCTGGTGATGGCAGACGGAAGGGGGTTGGGGTCAAAGTCACCTGGCTACCGGCTACGTCTGAAGGGCACCGACATCCTCTACAGGCTTTAAACTTCCCTGTAAACACAAACAGCATCCACGAATCGAGCTGCAGATGCCGTCCAATAACCTTGCAAGCACTTTGCCTCTATATTCAGTCACAGAGCAGCACCTGCTTGCAAACCTATAAGCCAGCACAGCTGGGGGGGGGGGGGCTCACCCACCCCACCCCTCTGCCTGGGAACAGCATCACCTGACAGGAATCCAGGACAGCCGCCCTGATGAGAACAAACACGCTCCACCTGCACGGTTTGCAAATTTCATCTGCACCAGATGGCAAATCAGAAAACACAACAATAATAATAAGACACGCACACACACACACTTCCACCATCACCACTTCTGAAGTCCACCTCTATGCAACAGCTGAGGCTCCAGTCAGGGTGTGTGCAGCAGCCTTTCACTCATGTCATGCA
>CAESWR010000678.1:716824-731401 GCA_903171835.1 Mullus surmuletus | reverse complement strand
AAAAAAAAAAAAAAAAAAAGGGTCTTCGGAGTTATCCAAGGACCAGATCTCGACAATGAAAGGGAGCACGAGTATCATTACCCATGGTGCAAAGCAATCCGGAGCCACAGCCGTGCCCTGCAGCTGCGATCTTGCGAGACACGGTGAATATGGGAGCAATTATTAGATTAAGACGGATTAGGGCTTTGCTCAGGTACGGCAGGTTGGGCCGCTTCCGTCTTTTTGCTCCCGAAAAAGACTGAGCACTAATCCAGTAATGGGAATGATTTTTTTGGGAGGGGAACGGAAGAATAAACAATGGAGTACAAAAGCAACTATAGCTGGTTGATTGTTTCGGCTACATTTATACTGTTTAATGCATGCATGCACACAGTCAAAATAAAAGTTGATGAAAGTGTTTACAAAATTAAGTGTCATAACTTCACCGCAGGGGAAAACTTAACCCAGGGATTTAGTATCAAACAAAAATTTGAAGGAACAGTAATGTCAAACATCTGGGGTCACACTCAGCATTTTTTTTCCAGCATTATAAGCCAAAGATGGAAGATTAAGTCACAGTGGAAACAAGAGCGACTCGGCAGTTTGCAGCCAGGCTAAACACACGCCTGATAGATCTTGCAGACTAACGGGTCTGCTGCTTAAAGTGGGAGTTAGAGAACCGGAGCTGGCAGCAGGGTTAGATCTTCCCCCTGCAGGCAGAGAGCTTCCACTGAGTAATATGACAGATATGAAATAAAGCAGGAGAAAGGAGCGGGACGTTGTTTCCAAGTCTCTCATTCTTCCTGAAATACGATCTGTGAGGATGAACAACTTCAATGGATTAAGCAGAGAGGAAGAAAAATAGAAAAAGACTGGTTGAGCGAAGCCAAACATGCAGACAACCATAAAAGAGCAGCATCGGTTTGTGAGGGGGAACCGTACGGCGCGCGGCGTTCACGGGGGCGATCCGTCTCCACGGTGACAGGGGCTGCTTTTCGCATCAGCGGACGTTATAAATGATGCTTCCATCGCCGGCTCTGGCAGCAGATGGGCGCGGGGTGCTTGGCCGCCGTTGCTGCTCGGTGCTCGGCAGGGCGGCCCGAGCTGATGCCTGCACCTCGGCTACGTACAGACACGAGCGCCAGCCGGGAATGTGGTGGCGCTCCGAAAATGAACTTGGCAAACCTCTCTAGCAAGGAGGGGAGTGAGAGAAGAGATAAGGAGGGAGGGGAAACTAGAGGGCTTTGGAAGAAGAAAGACATTCTGGGGTTAAGAGGAAGACTTATTTCCATCATGCTGCTGACAGATTATATTCTGCCTGGAGTAGTTTGGGCTTTTTTGGCTCCATAATGGCCAGGGCCGGGGAGGGTGGGAGATTGCACGACGGATAAAGCAATCCTCCGGAGTCTCACAATTTAATTCTAGGTCAATCCAATGTCGTGTTACGGCTACAGCATCTAACTAATATCTTTGAGCGGGATAATTAAAAAAAGTAGTTGGAAATTAGATTCCCATGTCAGGGCAAGATCACTTTGGAGATCTAATCAGAGAAATTACTGAGTCGATGGAATACCTAATGATGGATGAACCTACCCAGTCTTAAAGAGTTGGAGTCCTTCAGTCACTCAATGGGGCCTCCAGAGAACTATAAGCAACCCATTAAAGCTCGCTGCTCCACCATTCCATCATGCTGTGCCTCTTCATCTCAATATAAAAGTCCATCTGCCACCCACTCCTGGAAATATTTATTTAGACCTTCTTGAATTCCTCTGGTGAAAGCTAACTGCAATTTCCTCATCAAAGCCACGACAACAAAAGTGTTATACTAAGTTCCCATCACAAAAAAAGGAAAAATACAGCAGAATTTTTGGCTTCAAATCAAGAGCAGAGTTTATCTTCCTTCAAGCTGTTCATTCAGAAAAATATGTCAAAGTCATGGGTGGCCCCCCTGGTCTTTCAATGCCCCCCCCCATTGCTCCCACACACAAACACACACAGATGTTGATGCTGGCGAGCATGAATCAAACAAACATGGCAACCAGGTTCTTTCCAGTACCAGTCGGCTCTGTGGTGTTGGTTTCCAAGCAGAGCTTGGCGGGCTCCAGCCGGACGAGCCCTGTGGAGTCACCGCAGCCTAATTAGCTACAGTATTTCTGGACAGACGTCTACTGTAGCCGCTGAGAAAGGTCCCTGTGAATCTGGACCACATAGGTGTGAGCGAGCATTTTTTCAAATCTATCTGTTGATTCTGCACCAGAGCTACTGATTGAGGAGCAACTTCCAGGATAAGATGTCAGATTCTGCACGCTTCAGCCGCTTTCTCTCATCCACTGGGACTGTGGGCTTTCAAAAAGCAGCTGTTTGTGAAGACGTAATTGGCCTAATTAGTTGGAGGGGTGAAGGATTTAGATGAAAACATGAAGAAACTTGTTTTTTTGGAGCAACATTCTCATCAGCAGTATTTTTTTTCTTACAAAAGAACAAAGGTGCTGCAGGGGAAAGCAGCTCATCAGATGTGTAAATTGAATAAAGCTTTGCATAGCAAGCAACTGCTGGCCGTCATTCACCATCAATATCAAGACTCAAGGAATTTACACACAAGGCCAGAAATTAACCAAACCTTATTTTCAAAAAACTCCATCAAATTTAATTAATCATATTTAAGTTTCTCTGTGTGTCTATTTGAGAAAAAATAGCCAAGGGCACACATGGGACACAAGGAACTAATTGTACTTCTAATGAGAATGTGTGTCACTTAAATAAAATCTGACATCAAAAGCATCCCATTATGAGAGTTAAAAAGCTCATGTGTGCAACGTTCCAACAGTGTGTCTGCTGTTTTTCATGCATCTGCACCACAAGTGATTATAATTAGGTTGTATTATCTTTTAATTAAGAGGGCACTCTGTACCGCCATGTTTGCTTAGCCAGCAGGTGGTCCATCTTAACAGTTGTGAGGGGAATGGGGGTGGGGGGCATTTCAGTTCTTAAGCCTTTTTTGCTTCATAGTCAAAAACCAGCATAGTCTATATGTTTTGTTGGTGGATGCAGGTAAAACAGACTGCAGTTTGAACACAGACAACGTGTTTGATCAAAGGAATTCAGTGACCATCTGTGATTGGCTTGTGTTTATTTTATGATGCAATACACTAAAGAGACCTGTGCCTTTTCAGGAATCTCAGGTATTGACTTTCTCGAAGTAGTTTGGCATGAAAGCTGTTTGTGAAATGCCTTTGATGCTAAATATGCTTTAGAATGTGGCTTGAATGACTGGGTCCCCATGTTTGACATTTTATGGTTGGATTCATCGCTATATTTAAACTTTCAGCCACCTTCTCTTAGGAGCACCTGTAGCATCGCATGGATCGTCAACACAGACTTTCATTTTGAATGACAAAACCTTCCGGGGGCATTTTACTTCCAGATTCTATTTTCAGAAGCTTTTAAATCCCTCAGGATGGTTGTGCGTGCAGGGCGCCCTTGACATTTTGCAGTGCCTCTAAAAATTTGAATAAGAGATGGGGTGTGGCAGACCCCCGGTGTGGCTCAGTATTTAGCTTCAAGAGCACTGTTTGTATTTTCACAGTGACAGTTGGATGCACTCTTAACCTCACAAGCGACAAGAAATGTAGAGAACAAAAGAGCTGTAGAGATGTAGAGAAATGTAATGAGCAGAGCACCGAAGAACCAAATTTAGGGATGAGAAATGATGAAAAATGGAACTTTCAAAATGCCTTTCTTCTGATTTGCACTGTCGCAAAAGCTGCCTGCTTTGTCCAAGTGATGCTATGCTATCATTGTTACAGGAGATCATACAGCTGCTGTGTTACCTGGCAACACGCGCCACTCGTCGTGTTTCCGCCCACTCAGGTTGAGCCGAACATCGTCAAGGTGATTATGTTGCCTCTGTGAACAATCCAACGGCTCAACACTTGCCCTTGACACCTCCTATGCAGAGAGGGGCTTTGTGCTCACGCTTTCAGAGCGCTACAAAAATATGGCGGGCGAGGGCTATATCAACTAAAAAGCAGATTACTCTTGGCTACCATAGATTGGGGGGGTCTCCGGGGCAGGAAATGAAATGTTTGGTCTCCGCCTCATGGCTGTGAGGGGTGTTTGCCGAGCGGCTGCAGGTGTTGATAGGCATCTCGACACTAACACGGCCAGACGAAGCCCGCCGATAGGACAGGAAGAACGATTTTCTTCCAGATAAGGTGGGGCTGATAAAGGGAGTTTGAGACGGGAGTGATGTGGGGGGTGGGGGGGGTACAATATACGACCTTCCTGCTCAAACAACTTAAAGGCTCGAGGCTATCAGCAGTCTCTCACCTTCTTCTGAAGCAATAAAGAAACCATCAACAACCAAAAAAAAAGGACCTTACATAATAGTGATTGTGACCTTAGACAACCACGGCTTCTGAGTTTACGCGAGAACACTAAATATTTTAGCAACGTTTATGGGCAAAATGAACACAGATAAGGCGATTATTGAGTTAAACATAGATTTGTTCGGTTTATAAGGCTACAATGCTGAAGAAATTTCTGTAAAAAATATGTGGAAAAACATCTTGATTATAATTTAGCCTCATTCCGTTACGTTCTTTCCAAAAAAGCCTTCCAGGAAACCAGCCTTGACGGAGGGGTCGAGGCGAAATGGGAAATGTTTTTGTCTTTTTCTCCTCATCAACCCAACGAGAACACACTTCAGAGCTGCAGCTGGCATCCGCCTCTACATCTGTTCAACAAATGCCCATGGTGTGTGTGTGTCAGCCGACACACAGAAATAGAGTAGAGAGGGCAAAACGGAGACGAATGCACCTCAGGAGAGTCGGATGCATGTCAATATGTCCGTCTATTCCTGTTTGAGGTTCCCATTCTGCGGGTTTTCGGCCGCAGCTGCGATGCTGGTTGTGTTCGGGGGGCAGTCTGGGTACTATCCTGGGGATCAAACGGGATCCACGTTCTCATCTGGATGGCCTGTTTTTGCTCAGGGCTCGAATGTAATGAGGATGCCTTGTGTGTGTGTCGAGTTGTACGCTGCGGCAAGGCCAGTGGTGATCCCAAGCAGCCTTCCCAAAGCCTCCACACTCACACCATACCACACCCCCCCCCCCACCATGTTCAGAAGAGACTCATGGATCCATTTTAGGGAAATCTGAGGGAAAATAACTCTTGCAAGTGCTGCCGTGACTTTAGGTTTGCCTTATACAGAGGAACATTTCAATATACACTCATTTTCACCTTTTAGGAAAATGTCAAGTCTTCACAAGTGATTTGAGAAGTGACAAAGTGCAACTGCAACACACAAACACTATTAACTGAAAAAATGTTACTCATTAAAAAGCTGAGTTAACAAAAGTGCTCCGGTATTCACAAGAAATCAGAGTATTCAAGCTCCCTTGGACATTTATTTTCAGTCTGTCTGCTGATCCTTCTGGAATGTGCTCGTGCACCAAAAGATGGATGATGAATGTGTCCAGCTGTGTTTCACAGCAATGGAGCCATCAAATAGAAATCGCTGTGCTGCAATGAATTATTTTGCCCGTTTCACTGGGAAACTACGCTCACAGAAATATGTGCACTCAGTAGCTGGAGCAAAGTACTTTCGTTTTTAGTAATGTGATTATCCTTTTTAAAAATGTTTTTAATGCAACCCTATTTAGTTTCTCACACTTCCCTGTTCTACGTCAACATTTTACTCAAAGTAGCAGGTGTCTGCTTTGGTCTCAGCTGTTGCTTCTTACACTGAATGTCAGACTTTTCACAGAGGGTTGGGCATCTACAATTAATTACAAAATATTTCTGCCTCATCTTTGTTGCCTGCACCGCTCTTGGTGCCCGAGGCGAATGCCGAGCTCACCTACACTTAAAAAAAAAAAACGGCCGGCTGTCAGTCACTGTTGCGATTTTCTACTCAGATTTGATCGTATGTTTATTTACTGTTCACTTGCCAGGTCCTCTAAACAGGTGCACCTTGACTACTACCACACGCAGGTTTATCGCTGCAGTGATTTTGAAATAATAATTAGCGGTAGTTCACCAGATTACGCGGCAGCGTGATCTGATGTAACAAGAGTTGATTGAGTTCAGGGGCATATTCGAGCGTAGGAAACAGCCTCCTCTTATAAGGAGAGATGCTTTTTCCCCCCAGGAAGAAGTCCTCTCGCACTGCCTGACTTGCAAGAAAAGCAAGTTTGCTCCGGATGAATAAAACAAGAACCGCGACCAAAACTATGAAAATCGACTCCAACATGTCGACATTCCCTAAAAATGAAAAAATATGAAAAACAGAGGAGCTCAATGAAAAGGATTGTATTAGTCTGTGTGCTCCGGAGTTGTTTGGGGAGTCACAGCATCATACTGGTTTTCCTCTCATCTTATATGTAAACAGCATTGGGAACCACTGAGGCCTGACTGGCACAATGCCCCCCCCCCCCCCACTGAGCAAAGTGTCACTCACACTCTGGGGAGAGACAACTCTCTGCTGGAGGTGGCGCGACCCCCTGAGACGTCACAAAATGACACCTTCTCACATACACACTCACACGGAATCACAAGGCACACAATTATATGCTCTAAGGCCGCTAATTGGCTTTCTTGGCTGTGTGTGAATGCTAACGGGCTGAGGGTAGCAGCTGCTCTTATTGACAGTTCTCTCAAAGGTGAAGAGACGAGGAAGAGGAGAGGAAAAGTAGGAATGTGCGTGTCTGCATGGAATAAGCGATTCGGTCTCACGCTGGGTCGTTCCTTGTGTGAGTGGCCAATTACCTGCATCTGAAGCTCTCTGTCAGAGCCTTTCTCATCTACGAGCGTGACTGGACAATGCAGCTTCCTGTCTGAGTCCCGCCGTCTGCCCGGGAGATCTGCAGTGAGGCCGCTACGCCATAATCACTCCCATCTTTACCCGCCGCACACAAGCCACATCAGTCCTCCGCGGTTGCCTTTACAGATATTTTCGGTCCCCTTTAGAATTCCCTCTTCAGAGAGGAGACAGCTTGAACAGTATGGGGGGGTGGGTTGTGTTTCCCCACATATAGGCTCCCCTGGGCTGACTGCCCAGATATATTCATGGCTGCCTATGTGCATTTTGACCCATTTTAAACAGTGGCGACAGTTTTCAAATGGAAGTGAAGAAGTGATTGTGGACAAAACCAAAGTGCAACAAATAATATAAAGTAGAACCTGCACAGAGTTAAAATGTCATTCACTTGTACTAACTTATTCAGAGAGCGACTCTGCAATAAGGCCTGGAAAGCTTTAACTGAACTAATACTCCAGGTTTATTCCACAAAGCTGTGCAGCAAAGTTGAAGAGGCGCAATTAAGTTATCAGCATTGCAAAAACAGAAAGGCCGGCCTTAAGGAGATGGAACACTTGTTTGTTGTATTTCCAGAGAAGAATGCAGAAGAGCACAATGAAGGAGGGATCTGCAGAAACCCCCGGGACTCCTTTGTCCTTAATATATCTGGACTGCTTCATTTGCACATGAAGTGATCTTGGCATTTGTGTCGGTATTTTGCTTTATTTTGCGTGGCCAACACAGGTTTTTTTTGGAGGAGCTTTGGCTGCCAACCTGAGCACCGGGGGCGGTTAGGAGACTTCGACACAGGCTCTGGGTTGGGGGCAATAAATCATAGCCAGATACTTTGCCATTCTGGTGGACTGAAGACTATTAATGGGTATTAGGTGCGAATGTGAACGTGAATGACTATCTTCTCTCCGCTTCCTGTATCCTACATAGACTTGTTGTCCATCCAGTTTTCGTACAGCAACAATGGGAAGATTAGCGTCAGGGTGGAGTGATGTTTTTGTGTACTTTTACTTTACATACCAGAAAACAAATTCATCTTCATGAAGGTTTATGTTTTTAGGAAATTAGTTTAAGTGAGATGCTGCTCTGAGAACATAGTTTCGAATCACATGCAGCCAGTTTAGATTTTGGTCATTCTTCCATCGTTAACCAATTAGCCTGCATCTTTTGTCAATAAAAAACAACAACGGCGACTCAGGAAATGCAACATGAACTCAAATAAGTAGATGCATTAACTTGATAATAAGTAGATGCATTAACATGATATATTCCTGCTCGGTCAGCGGTTCTCAGCAGACCATTAAATACCAATCGTCTGAATTGATTTTTTTTTGCTTATAAATATGAAGCAGGAAATGTATTTGGTCTTACCTTTAAAGGAGACAGGTGTATCGGTCACATCCAAGCAGACATAGGGAGAAAAAAAACCCAAAGAAAACATGATCATTAGTCATGGGCTCATCATCAGCACGCTAATGACAACAGCTGTGTTTTTCTGTGTTTTCTCTTGTTATATTGATGATGACTTTGAGAGAACAATACATTTTTCTATCTGGGAAAAGGTGTTGCTCGGTGAAGTGCATCCCCCTCAATTCGCTGCTGTAATAACGTTGAGACAAGCCGAGAAAGTGCTGAACAGAGGGAAGCAGTGGGAGATCAATCAAAACAGGTGTAAACATAAATATCTATTGATTCTCCGTATATCCCGCCCTCAAACCATATACCGTCCTGATGGATTTGTAGTTCACCAACAGCAGTCTCTCGGGCCAAAACACCGGGGCTTCTGGGTTATGCTTTCATCCACGAAAGAGCAGCTCAGGTCAAAACATATTCCTCTTTCTGCTTTCTCTCCGCCTCTAAGTAACAATCTATGAGAGGGTGAAGCGATGTCTTCTAAAAGCCCCCAAGAGTGGTGCAACATAAATGTATTTTTTTGCTTCACTGGCTTGCTCTCCCCATTTATCTCCACGCTGTTTTGTGCTTGGGTCGGCTCGGTCTCAGCGCCACCGGAGGAAAAAAGGAGGGAAACATGACAGAGTACATCGGAAGAGTGGGAGAGAGGAGGATATTTGTCTTTGAGTGTATTAACCACCAGACCTTTGCCACCATGGGAGACCCCCGCTCGCCCTCCTGCTCACCTCCAGAACCTCTCAGAACACATTGCTTTATCGCCTGTAAAATAGACACAGTGGCCTATTTATAAGAGGATTAAGTAAAGAAAGACAGACAGCAGGAGGGTGTTTGGTCCCTGCCAACTCTCCCAGCCTGAGGGGAGAACCCATTACAAGCACAATACACCACATATATGTAGCCTGACGTGATCCGCGGCTCAACACCGAGTTTGTCTGTGGAAAGTGTTTCCAGGGTAGCAGTGCGGTTTGGAGGTATATGCGTTTTCTCTATGAGCGGGGCAAATGGAAACGCACAACGAAGTAACACTATCCCCTACGCCACGGCTTCAGGGCACCGTGACATCATCGGGACACTGGGACAAGCTGCTTCCCGATGACAAGATCGGCGAACCAACGGGAATATTCCATGCACACACAGAATATTAAATAGACGGAGTCAAGGCACAAACTCGCATATGCACCCTGGGGAGACAACCTCGACTCGGTGACCAATGCCGAGCCGTCTTCACGGGTGACATTTAAAGGACCACACAGCCGTGGAATCTAAAATGGAGGATGCTTTTGAGGCATATTAACTGGCTGTGTTTTCACTGTCCGCTCTCATCATAACCTCTCAGTTACCGCGGTTATAGTTACAAGACTGGATCGGTCCTGCTACAGAGGCATTCACATTCCAAAAAGTTCATTAGTAAATTTAATTCACCCTATTATCCACCACCTTCTCGTTGCAATACACCAACATGTGGTGTGGAGAAGCTGTACCCATCAATTGAGCATTAGGCATTGAAGGCTTTCTCAGATGTTTCAAAAGATATATTTTACAAAGTGTGTGTGACCAAAAAAAGCATACATAATAAACAGAACAGAAGTCTGGTATTTGTTTATGCCACAAAAGGAAAGAGATAATAACTACAAATGTAGAATAACATCCAAGTAGTGTGTGAAATTGATAGCTACCTGCTCAAACATCCAATATTTTTGATTCCACTGAAGCACAATATAGACTGTGCGGTTCACCAGAGCGCCTTTATCCATCATCAGTTACTCTTTATTGAACAGCTGGAGGCAGCGAGTGCAATACAGAAAAAATGGAAGGGAAAAAAAGCTCTGGGAGCCATTGTCCCTGACGAGCAAAAATATGATCCTGACAAGCTGGAGCTCAATGGATACACTGAGATACTGATGAAACCCGAAACTGTTCACAACATCCAACAAATTACTCCCATATTTTGGAAAGCAGTACATATGCATTCCAATGGACCAACTTTTGACTACGCAGTGGTAAAGTAACCCCTTCACTATGCAATGGAGACTATAAATCCTCCCTGCTGAGTAAGATTAATTAGACATGTGAAACAGAATTACAACCCAGGGTTTACCATCTTGAGCAAACTCGAGTACGGCCGCTTCAAGATTATCTTTGACCATCTTCAAAAAGGAGACCAGCCAATAAATCTTTGCTGGCTCTTAAAGGGTGTAAAGGAAACCCTTGCCGTGGAGCATCAACACTAACGCTCCCCACCACCACCCATGTATCAGTAGCACAAAGCGCAGATCTGCCTCTCTTTACATCAATGGTTACCGCTGCCGACAGACCGAGTGATTTAATGATTTCTTTTTCCCCAGGCTTCATAGGATCCTTCCCTTGACTTTCAAATTGCCTCTCATGACCAAGATCGGAAAAACAGTGATGCTTTAGTGGCAAATGCCAAACAATGACAGGTCAGGTTTCACTGTAAAAACAACAGTATCTGCATGTCTTACTGTATTTCAACCCCCCTCTCTCAGGCATCCAATAACAGTCTGGTCTATCGTTCCATCTGGTCTAGACCCAGAAGCCAGGCTATAGGACTTATACAGCCTTGTTGTAGATCTCAGGTGTCAGCCGCATTGAGGAAAAAATTGGGAGGGACGGGGCACTTTAGCGACTAAAGCCAACCCTTTCAAATCCTGAAACTCATCCACGACCAGTGGGAGAGCAAGAATTGGAGAAAAGCATCCCCCGCCCCCCTCTCAAGGAATTGTTTAGTCCTTTTAGGACTCCTACACATCACCTGTTGTTTTTCCCGTCTCCATTTGAGAGGGACTTATTGATCCACGGCTCTGTACAGCTCAAGGTCTTGTCTAAGGGAGACCCAGACATGCCCCACGTAATGGGCTGATAGGCTTACATCAGAGGGGGGAGGAAGAATTGTCTTCCAGTTATGCGAGTAGCTTATAAGTCATCGATTGTGTTATTAATATGTCATATAATTGGATTGTGCATGTAAAGAAACAAAGGAGAGGCTGACTGGGTATTCAGTTTTAATGATAAATGTATTAGGAAGATGAGAGTAGATACGAGAGCATCCCTCGCGCAGATCCAGTCTTCCAACAGGCATTTCCATGGCAACCACAGAGGGGACAGTGATTCTCCAAGGAGAAGGAGCCTCAACAGTGGTCAAAGGTCAATTAAGGGTAATTTATTTTTCCTGGGAGAAGCGATGATCCGCCTTTCTACAATGAGCCATTCCCCAGTGAGCTTTGAGAGGCAGGAGAATTAATGCTCATTCACCAGTAACAGACTTTTTTCCAGCTTTACACTGGCTTTCTCTTTCAATTGTTGAGTTATACATTTCCATTAAACATGTGCACGGGCCAAGTCTGTTTTATTTTCTTTTTTTCCAAAAAAGCAATCTTTTGAAAGGAAAACTGTCAATGCCAGAGCAAAAATGGACCGTTTTCTTGCCCTGTTTGCCCTCAATCACCCCAAAGGCAACAATGTTCCTTTACTCTTTTCTTCAACAGCGGCAAAGCAAGGACAATCTAACCTCAATCTAACGTTTGGTGACCTGAATAAGCCGGCATTCATGAGCAAGAGCCCACGGCAATTTTCAAGAGAAATCAAAGGCAATATCGACTGCATGGATGTTAAGTGTCTACCAGCTGAAGCCCGGCCCAGTCCAGACACCGCTCCCCCCCAAGGGTTAAAAGGCTACGGTGTCAGTAAGGGCCAACAGTGAGTCGGTCCGATGCCACTTGAATGTTAAAGACATGTTGGACAAAGCTGAAGCTCTATATTGACCCAAACCCAGGGGCCATGTAGCCAGTGGCAGACTGGCTTGGGGGGGTGGCGATCCGCCCTCACGCAAGCACTCAACTGCACATCAGTAAAATATCACAACAGGCACAAATATTTCTGTATAACCCACAATACAATCCACCGGCATCAGGAGATACTATACAGCTAATTCAGGCAAATGACATTTACTGAAGAGTTATTTAGATGCTATCGGTGGCTCAGGTCTTTGTGCTAAGGGGATTAGCGCCACCGTGCCCAGTGCTGAAAGGCGTCTTTGTGGCTGTAGTCTTTAGCGGGATGCTGGAGAGGTTCAGATGCCTGCGTGGAGGGTGTCAGTTATCAGGGATCCTGCCATGCCTTGCTAATCTCTGGCCTTGCAGAGTTCCTGAACCCCAGCCAGCGTGTCCTACGCCAGCCTCTAGAGTTCCCTCAAACGGCAGGGACAATGATAGGTATTCACGGGGAGAGCCAGTGGACCGTCAAGCCCCTCTACTTGAGTGAGAAGCATAAGGGCAGGGGAGGGAGAGGGAGGCTGGGGCTGTAGGATGAGAGCCGATGCTGTTGAAGCCATTCACAAATAGCTGTACAGTATATACGGAACTTCTATTCCATGGGAACCAAAGGGTTAACTGCAATTAACATTAGATGGCAAACCTGTCAGCTGGTACAGTTTACAGGGTTTAACAGTAGATATTCTAATCTAATGGTGCTTTTTAGAAAACCTTCTATTAATGGGCTGTTGGGTGCTTGAACTGAACTCCAGAAATGTTCCTGATTAAAATTGCACACATTATTCCCATTATTCCTGCAAGTAACTACTCAAAACTAATGCAAAAGTCCTGCAGGGTACATGGGATTGAGGGAAAGTAGGTCACAGCAACACGGTACCATATGCTCCCTAAATATCAACGGCACCACTTGTGTGTTATCTCCAATGCTTTAATTAAATGTAGATGAGAAAGATACGCAAAATTTCTTTCCAGACAATGTGGGTTGGAGGGGGGTGAAGCGTGCGTCTGGAGAGGATATGGGATGAAGAAGAGAGAGAAAGAAGGGCACCTCAGCTCAGCCAAATGAAGAGATGATTCGCTGAAATGTTGAATTAATTTGCGGCTGTCACAGTCTCTTTCACAGTGTGTTGTTTTCGGGGGGAGGAGGAGGGGAAGCAGGAGGAGGGACCCCCCTCCTCATTCCTTGGATCCCAACACCTCTTCCTCCACATGCCTTGGCCCAGCTCATCTTGGCACTCCCCAGCCCTGCATGGCCCCCTTTCCACTCGGCTGAGAAACCGACATGCAAGAGGGCTGTCGTAAATGCTTGGCTGAAGAACTTCACACACCGGCGTCTCAACCCCGCCCCGCCCCCTCCAATCAGGTCTCCCATTGTTCCTTCAACGTGGTTTCAGTTTCGATGTGCTGCGACCCCTCGGGATCGACTCAACCTTGGTTCGGCACACCCCATCTACTTCTTTGAAAGATGTGAGGAGCCGGGCAGGAGGTGGTCCGGAGGTTTGTTACAGTAAGAGCAGATCCCTGTGAGGCGTACATCCCATCATCCCAACTGTTCTCTGGCTTCAATAAGAGCAATAAGAAGCCGGCTGGAAGATCAAGCAGCAAAAACTGGCCAATAAAGTAAGTTCGGGCTTGAAGCCAGCTTCTCTGAGGAAGTGCTCCGAGGTAAAGAAAAAAAAAAAAGACTAAAGAGTGTCGAGCTCAGATGTTGTTCAGCCACTTCACAGAAGCGCCGGGATCACAGAGATTATTGGCTTTGACAGCAGTGAAGAAATGAAAGTCACCCTCATTGAGCAAACACTGGGGGACGCGACACGGTCAGGCAATCTGTAGCGTCCCGACAACAACCCCCGACACCCCTGACACACACTCCTTTTGGCAGTGCTATGGAATGCAGCCGCTAACGGCCCCGTTCCATCCCGGAGCTCGGCACAATGTCTCTTTTCAAAGGAGGAGCTCAGATGAAAGAAGCCGAGTTAATTGCCTCGGCCACAATAGAGAACCTCCCTGCAAGGACGTCCCATTTCCCCTGGCAATTAGGACTCACTTCCCTCCAGGTACTTGCGAACGAGGCGTGGGGTCTCTCTCGTGTGATTGAACTGTGGCACAAACACAAGATTCCACCTGTCATCTCCTAATATGTGGAGCATGGAGGACGTGATGGATTGGATCGCAGGTGCTGTCACAACACAGATGTAGGAGGAAGTCTGAGCGTTTTCACATTAAGAAGAGCAGCTGAAGCAGAGAGACCTCAGGGCTCCGTAATCTAATTAAAGTTATTTAATACTGGGGAAGAAAAAAAGAAATCACAGTAAATGCATGTAAAGTTGACATAATATAGCCATTCATGTGCGGTACAATGAACTGTTCTCAGTGGTTAGGTTTAATGGAAAAACTAATTTTCTTGATTTGTAATGAGTGTTCAACCTAATGGAGAGACATAAAAAGGAAATGCTCGTCTCGCATATCGTTGCAGTTGTTAAAATTTGTTGTCATAGAAACTAAACCCATGCTCACCATTTTCTTCTGCTTCGTTCTGGCACTCCAGCATGGTGCCAGCACATTGTGTCAAAAAAAAGAAGC
>CAESWR010000678.1:665883-690711 GCA_903171835.1 Mullus surmuletus | reverse complement strand
ATTCTCCTGCTCCCATCTTCCAGCTAGATAAATCTACTATATGAAAAAACTACAAATGAGTGTGTGAGAGAGGAAAACGATGTGCGAGTGGCTTCCTCACAGGGAGCGATTACACACACACACACACACACAATGACTGTAATGTTACGTGAGTGAAAGAGGCTTCCGACGTGGTAGGAGACACTGGGGGGGCGTTAGTGAATGATGGAAAGAGAAGATGAGAAAGAGAAGGGAGAGAAAACAAGAGCAAAAGACGAGGAGCCCAAACGTCCCAGCAGCTGCAGGGGGACAGAGGAGAGGAGGAGGAGGAGAGAGGAGAGAAAGAGAGAGAGTGCTTTGGAGGGGGGCTTTCTCTGCCGGGGTGAGGGGGCACCAGAGGAGCCGTTCGTTTGTTGGGGCAAAGAAGGCCAGAGGGAACGACAACACACATCCTTTTGCTATTGTGTTGGGGAAGGAGAGAAGGATGGAGGAATAATCTTGATGGCTTAGGCCTGATAAGAGAGAAAGAGAGAGAAAAAAAGACAAAAATGGCACACACTGTAAGATTAAAAGCTCTGGGTGGGGCTGCCTGCGCTGCCATTGTCCCTTTGCTACACTTAACTATCATCTCTGTCAGCAGCTTTAACACATGAACAGCAGCATTAGTAGGTAGTCGTAGTCAAAAAGTCCATATTACTATCGTCGATATTGAAAATAAGGAATCAGAACATCCTTAATGTACTCGGCTGTGCTGCAGTTATGTTGTTATCCAGCCTGAAGTATAAGAGGATTACAAAATAGGACATCTCACAAGTACCTCATGCAAATTTTATAGCCTCAAACACTGAAAAAATGTAATTTCTGAACTTCCCTGCAGAAATGCTGCTCTGCGCTGCAACCACCAGCAGGTCAGTGATGCAGTAGGTTGGCGTTTGCAGTCACTGTGACTCAGCTGTTTCTGGGTACCAGAATGTCTCAACTTGGCAGACTGCAGCAAGTCAGTGACTGTGCACTGCAGATGTGGGACATCTGCAAGCATCAGCACCGAAATGGGCGAAGATAAGACGCTGCATGTGATTTCCATATCCTTCTCATTCTATCTGACAAATTGTGAAAGCATAATTGATAACCTTAACCTTCCCTGTGTCCTAATTTCATTATGTGATTAATGAACCAGTTAACTAAGCTATTTCTTATATCATTATTATACCCACCCGCCCAAGCTTACTACGTGGAAAGTCAAGAGGGGGAGAGTACAATCCACTGAGTAAAGAAAGGAAATTTGATTGACAGGCTGATTGGTTGTCGTGGCAAGAATAATCGACAAGGTTAGTGACACACAGCAAAAACCAAGGATGGTATTTAGAGAACATGCAGAGAGCACATGGAAGCATCTTGCCAAGAGCAAAAAGCACAGCACAGACAAGTTGAGTCATGCATCTTTCTCATCGACATGCACACATATACGACCAAGTATCTGAACATAAGCAACTTCTGTTGACCGTTATTGCTCTCACACACACATCCCATTCAGCAAGAACTAATTAATTACTCCGTTTTAGATATTGATCTCAAGTTTTAAGTGAACTGCCAAGATCAAACGTCTAGAGTGTGCAAACCATTTCTATGACCTCAGTGACACAAAGCTAATGGCTGGACTGGTAGTTCTCACATTACCCCTGAGTGAATACCTACACAGACGCAGACTTAACACTTAAAACGACTTAGCATCTCTTTCAAACAAAATAACCTGGTGATAAACATATATGTTTGCAGCTTTGTAAATGAATGGATGGATGGATGGATGACACAACCTTTTAGTCAGCTCAAAGTTAAGTGTCAAATTAGCTTTGAGAAACAGCAAAAAGCATTAGAGCGCATTTAAAAAAAAAGTTAATTAAACTCTACAGCTGTGATGATGAGATTTTAGCGCACACCCTCAGCAATCCTCTGCATGCTGTCACAGGTTTCCAAGACACACAGGTGTGTGCTCGGATGAACAAACATGCCGCTGCATTTGCGGGGGTGAGATGTGAAGCGGTGTCGAGTAGCTGTGCAGTTGAGACGCGCGGGTGGAGCGATCACATTCACACAAGGGTCAGGCAGACTCCCGACCCCTTTGCGCCATGTTACACAGTCAGAGCGAGTGGCAGGCAGCGTGTTAACATACACATCGCGACCATGTGACAACACAGTTAGCACAGGTGGTCCAATTAGCGTGCGTGCTTTGAGGCTGGCGTGGCTGCATGCATTGTTTGGGGCTGTGTGGGAGTGGGAGTGGGTGAAGGGGTGGGGGGGGGGGCATGTTGGGAGGCACAGGCTCAGACACGGCACCTCCACTGGCACGGCCCTGCCTTCTGGCTTACGTAAACCTCATCGCAGGGCTGCCTCTAACTAGGGCATGTCTCTTGCAGCATTTCTTCAAATGCTGCTTTGAATGTACTCAGAGCTCTTCACCGTCGAGGAGAGACTAATCCAATTGGAAATGATGTGCGGAGAAATAAGCCCTGTGGCGATATGACACTAACATTCACTGGTCTGGGGGAAGCACAGCCAGGGCGCTGTAATGATGCGATAAACCAGCAGGATGAACCATTAACGTATCTGCTAGCCTGTTTATGGCGCAGCAGGATGAGCATCGGGGGATATTGGGAACACGGTCAATTGTGTGGAATAGCCAAAACAAGTCACTCTAATGGGGATATAGAGATGCCCCATCCCTGGGAATTACATAAATAAATGCGGTGCCGTGTAGCCAAGGAGCTTCAGAATGAGCTTGTGCCTTTTTGTTTGTTACTGGACCGCTTGTGCAGAAGCATTGAAACAACCAAAACAAGACGCTTCACTGTCAAGCCACGAACCACAGAACATAAAGTCCAAAGCAAACTTAAAATGCTGACAGCCAGCATGCCAAGACACTCAATCAGCTTTACATTTGTTTTTTGCAAAAGGTAGGGGGCTGCCATCATGGGAAGGGTAAGGCACATCTCCTGAGGGTTTATGGACTGGTAGAGAAGAATAAGAATAATTTAGGGGTTAATTAGTTGTGTTTTATTATATCTTAATTATATTTTGGCCCTCTTTGTATATCAATCAAATCCAATCATGTTTACGACACTAGGTGAATGTAATCAGCGGGGTTCATCTAATTAGAATTTACAGCATGATCAGGACAGTACTAACATGGAGCCATAAGTCCTGTTGTTGCAGTTACCAATTATAGTCTTCAGTTTACGGAACAGCTTTTTTATTGTTTTTAATGCTAAATAACATTACTTCACGAACCTAAAAGATACATTTCTTTCTATCTTTTTAGATTCCGATGCAAGATTACTATGCATTGCTCACAATTTCAAATTTATGGAAATATCTATAGGGCATTCTGTACCAGTCCAAACCTAGGGATGTCACTTAACTCAAACTTGTCCTTCCAGTGAGGCCGTACACTATTGTGACTCAACTGTAGTGGATTTGTACTCACCCCATTCCACTCCACGCCCATACTCACTTCCTCGCCAGTCTCAGAGCCGCTCTCGTACTTAACGCTGGTCAGGCTGTCCCGGCTCCTCCGCCTGTCCCCCTCTGTGTCCTTCAGGATCTCCACCACACGTGTCTGGTGGATGGGGTCAATGCCCTGATGGGGGCAAAAAGAAGAGGCAGGACACACACACAACCATCATGATCAGAGGTGGCACAGATGGAAAACATTAGATGGTTGATAAGGGTCGGCATGTGCAGTTAAATGAGGCTATTAAAGTGATTTTATGTTTCCTGTCTCTTTTGCGTTGCCGCTCTGAGGCATTGCGGATATGAGGAAGCATTCTCATGGCTGTGAAATGGGAGTGATGTTAGGGGAAGGAAGGTGGAAGCTTTATGGGGGGCTATCAGTTAGAGACAAACCACTTACTGTGTTGCTCTGGATCCAAAGCAATGTAGAGAGAGGGGGGAGAAAATATCATGAGATTTACTCTCCTAACACAAACAGCAAAGTTAAGAATTTATAAAAACAGGAAATGATAGGCTGCTGACCTGCTTGCGAGACCTCACAGCACACTCCTCCAGGGTGTCGGCGGCCTCTAGCTTGCCCTGTCGGCGGTACAGGGCCCCCAGGTTCCTCAGGGTGGTGTTCACCGTCGGGCTGCACAGGCAAGAGACTTTTAAAAAAATATTTACGCAACGGTTGCCTCAGGTATGCTTCATGAGGGAATAAACTGCTGGACTGGCTCTTGAGTGTATTCTTATTAGGTCGCGGTGTAAGAGAGTGAATTCTATTCAGGGCTTTGGAAGCGCCTTACATGGGACAGAGGTTTAAAACAGCCCACTTATCAGACTTGGCCTCACCTGTTGACTTTGCAGGCCTTGTACCAGCCGCCATACTCTCCATAAGGCGTGTTGTCTCTGTGCTTGCCCTGGAAGTAAATGAGCAAGAGGAAGAACAGGGTGAAGGGGAGTGTTGCTTTACAAACTGGACCGACAGCCTTTTCGCTTGTGTTGACACAATACATTCAGCCCGGTGGGGGCTATGTTTTATGCGAGGCAAAAGTGCTCTTATTTCATTTTCCAGGAAGTGAACCTCTCTGATCTGTTTTTCATTTGATGAGCCTGCATGCAATGTTTACGTGATGCCCCTCACCTTGCTCATCTCCTCTCTCTCCTCTGCGTGCATCCAGATTGGTTTGTTCTCAGCTGCAGACACACACACACAGGAGAGGTGTTCGACACATAGCACAATAGGACTGAAGTTGCTAATTACATTGTACTCATAATAAGCTACAGGCTGAGCTGGGTTTCTTATTTCTCTAACAACTGTCTTAATAAATCTACCTGCTTCCAACATTTGTATTGTATTTGATCAGTAAATTATATGTGGCTCGCTGAGAGTGGCAGCTAAATATCTGATATGAAATCTGAACAAATAAAATAAAAAATAAAACATTTACTCTAGATGGATGCAGTCTGTGTAATCACAGAAAATATTGGTAAAAGTAGGTAACACATAAACATAGTACTCGCAACTTGTAGCAAATTTCTTGTTTCAGGGAGACAAACTGTTGAAGACGTTGGACTCCTCTTAAACTTCTGCTTGGCAACAGATAGTCAAATCTGAACACTCTCTTCAAGGTGACACATCAAAAGTCAACCTGTCATAAAAGACACTTGTGAGCGCGTCGCAGCTGTGCAAAGTCACTTTCATTCCCGTTTCAAAGGATGCAATCTACTCTCTGAGGAAAAGCCGGCAAACAGCTTAAAAGAGAGAAATGCACGAGTTCTTTCAGAAAAATAAACTCTTTATTTCATGAAAGCCTTTCTGTAAAGAGTTCCTTGAATGGTGGAGCTAGACACCCTGCTTAGAACATCATCCACTTTTTAACCATTTGTCCATCACAGACTGTGGAAGATAGGAGAATAGTGGAGGAGCGTAAAAACAAAAACAGAACCAATCTGCAGTGCAATTCTTTGCAGCCCTCCACCAATCTTATCACGGTGTCTTTGCTCTCATTCATCAGAATTGTTGGGTGATATCACATTCCACCAGCGTCAACCTTACCATCAACAGATCCAAACTCTTTCTCATGAGCACGAGTCAGGATCTCTTTGTACAGGATCTCAGCCTCCTTGTATTTCCCCTGTTTGAGGAAGCAGGATGCCTGGAGAGAAGAAGAGCGAGAGCAATTTAGAGTTGGAACAAATGGGCCCATCGACTTGCAATGTGTCCCTTGTGAGAACAGAATCAGTCTTTAGGCATATTTCCCCTCGCTCACGGTGACTCATGAAAAAGAATAGTGTCCACAGAGCCTCTCCTTCTGTCTCTATGCAGACTCTCCATCATCGAAAGACAGCCAAGAGCAGACAATGCCTCTGAGAGCAACACCGGATAAAGGCACTGACAAGTAGCTGTTGCCTTACTGTGCAAATTGCAAATATTATACAAACACTTGCACAAGTGATTCAAATGCTGCTGCATCTTATAACTCTGAAAATTGTGTTGCTTTTGAATGTATGGCACAACAAAGACCTGGGAAATATCAGTTACCTCAGCTTTAAGAATTCATAGTTGGCATGTAGAACACTCCAGAGAGGGAAGATACAGACAGAACAAATGAAAGATTCCCCTTTTCAATAAAATACTCCTCCTGTGTTTACATTTGTACACGCATAGCTCAGTAGTGACTATAACTGTGTCAACATGAGCCTGTGTCTATGAGAGTGAATGGCTTCATGTGAATCAAAGAAAAATGTGATGCGTTTGCAGTGATTTATGTGTCTCACCAGATTATTCTTGGTTTTGGCCACGTTGGGATCATCTGGGCCCAGCCTGCACTCATAGATCTCCAGGGCACGGCAGTAGTAGTACTCCACCTCCTCGTACTTGCCCTGATTCTGGCACAGCAGAGCCAGGTTGTTGAGCTGTTTAGCTACATCCGGGTGGTCCTTCCCCAAGACCTGTTTGGAAGACAGCATTTCAGTTTCCGGTTGCTTTCGCTGTGCATCCCTTGACTCTGCAACGCTGTGTTTTCACCAGGTAGCACATCTGCCCACTGCAGGCACTCAGGAGATCTAATAAAAGGCCAGCTGATCAATAAAGGGAGTACAGAGCGTCGCTTCCAGGAAAAGAGAGACTCATTGTGCCCTGCTGAGCTCTGTAGCTTTGTCCCGTCTCCAATTTTCCTCCTGCTCCCGCCTCTCCCTCAACGCCCGATATCCATTTTAAAGCTGTGCTCTCAATTAAACCCTCTGACACAGACATGGCCCCCAGTGGACATTTCTCAGACAATTTCAGAAAATCATTTCCTTTTTCTATTTTTAGTTGCCGTTGTTACACTAACTCTGACATTTCAGAAATATTAATTATTTTATTCCAGTGAGCTAGTTTGTAACTGCTTTGGCTCTGGAGTGAGGCCTCGACAGCACCATGTGCTGCAATCCAGGGATGTGGCCTACCTTCTCTCTGATCTCCAGAGCCCTCTTGCACAGTGGCTCGGCCTCCTTGTATTTTCCCCGCTTCCCGTAAAGCACGGCCAGATTGTTGAGTGTTGCGGCAACCTGCGGGAAAGACAGAACAGCAAAAGTTCTCTGGAATAGGTTTCACAATTTAAGAATTTAATTTGTCAACTGATGCTCATGAAAATGAATACAATTCATTAAGATGTCTTTTTGAAAACTCAATCATGGAAACTCATTTGTTTTTGATTAGCCTCTGCTGAGGATCAGACAGAGTGCAGTACATCCTAGAGGACTGGTATTATATTTAATAGTTTCTTTATTTTTTACCAGCCGCAACAAAACTGTTTCCCATCCAGAGGGGCAAAGACAAAGCTCCTATTCAGTAACATTTCCCCACTGGTTCTTAGCTTCCATTAGCATGGGTGCCATCCATGATTTAGTTAATGCTGGTTGTAGGTACAGACACCGAGTTGAGACTGATAGATGAGGCCTGTGAGCACATCAAACAGCCATCCTTCAATAGATGGAAAAATCCATGCAGTCTACCCAGAGAGGACAGTAAATAAAGTATGGTTATTGCCTCCCTGTTGTCAGTCTTCAGGCAAATTACAAACCAGCAGCGAATGACTCATCTGCTTTATCTAAACATGGATCTGTCCACATGAGAATATAGTTGCCACAGCGACAGCGATCGGACTCTTACAGCGGGATGATCTTTGCCCAGGGTTTTCTCCCTGATGGACAGAGCATCATTGAGAAGATGGGCAGCCTCTTTGTATTTGTTTTGATCCCTGAAAGATTGACATAAAAACACAGTAAAGAGAACATCAACAGATTAAATATTACAAAAGAAATGTGGGAAAAATAACAGGAGAAATTACTAAAGTCTTAGTTTTCTGACCTGTAGACCAAGGCCAGGATGTTGAGCATGGTGGCCACATCAGGGTGATCATGGCCAGAAGTTTTCTCCAGGTCCTCCAAAGCTTGCTTGCAGAGGGGCACGGCCACCTCGTATCTGCCCTGAGACGCATACTGGATCACCAGATTGTGCAGGGTTCTCAGACGAGCTGGGATCTCATAGCCTCCCTGCTGGGCCGCAGCCACCGCTGCACTGTTGTGTTGGTGCTGCACTGTGGTGTGGGGGGGACAAAAAGTCATATGAAGAGGGCAAATGTCAACTTGATGGTTAAAAGAAATCCCAGAGCTGATTGAGTCACTGGCTATATTTACATTCTTACAATAGCATGCGTTCAACAATAATTTGATTATGGGGAAAATGTCATTAGGTCCATGAACCTGCTTATAGTGATTTTTAGGATTGGAGATAATGGAAAACAATTTGTGATCATTCACAACTTTTGCCCTTTATTAATTCTACCACTTACTTCCTTGGCCATGCTCTTCCTCATCGTTGGGGAAAAGGTCGTCCAGGGAGTCCTTGGGTGTTTCTCTGTCCTTCTCCTCCTGCTGAGAAAATGAAACAAACAAACAGTCAGATCATCTTACTGACAGCAAGAAATCACAAACATCAACTGAGGGAACATCCATCTCGGACATGTGACAAACGATAAGGGAGAGAAGAAACAGAAATGCAGAATGACAGCAATATTAATCGTATTACATCAAACATTCTGTATAGCTACAGTGCAATTTAAATGAAAACACTGGTGTCAGAAAAAAATACATTGCGGCCATTTCTCAGAGATCACACCGGACATGTTCCTGTTTCAAGTGACAATGTTTACTATCAACACTGACAACCTTGACAACAAATGTTAACATAATGTTAACGTCCTGTTTACAAATACATCTCACATATAATATAATACTGAAAAAACTTTTGCTTCTTTTTTTTCACAAGAAATAGATTGACTAGGAGACTATTTAGGCCAACATATTCAAAACACTCTGTCAGTGTTATACCTCAGATGATGAGCTCATTACTTCACTTTGACAAGAAAAACTTGTCAACATTAATATAGCAACAGATTTTTATTAACACAGCAGCCTGTTACAAGATGGAAAAAGATGAGTCTCTTTCAGAGCAAGGACTTGGATCTTTCAGACTCTTGGCTGGGTGGCTTCCTGCTGAGCAAAGCCGTTTGTGGACACAGGCAATTACAGGCCCTTTTTTGCAACCAAAGAGGACATCAAAATATATCATGAGTCATGCACACCACCAGTTCAATGAGCTCATTGCTGGAAGATCGTGCAGGTGATCTCGCTTTGGCTCATTGTGGCAGCTTAGGTGCGGCCATGTCAGATTCTCTTTATAGTCTGATGCCCTTCAGAGTTAAATGAGGGATTCAGCTACAAAAATATGTTCCATTAAGGTTCACAAACTAAGGTGTGAGTGATGTGTAAATACAAATACATAAAAAATCTATACATTTTATTACTGCTACTGCTACTTTGGTAATAAGTATGTGTGTCCAGCCCTTGTCTGTGTAAATTGTGTGACCATCGTAAGTGAAAATGTGTGGCACTTACAGTTGGTGAGACGTCTTCATCGTATTTCTTGAGCTGGTTCATGAACTCCAGGTGTTTCTTCTCCTCCTCCAGCTGAGCCACACTCTGCTCACTCTTCTGCAGCTTCTGTTGGGTGTTTGCCAGCTCATCCCGCAGCCACTGGTTCTCCTGGCAGAGCCTCCTCACCTGCGCACGTAGCTTCTGCTTCTCTGACTCCACCGCATTCAGGTGGTTGGACAGGGCCATCATCACCTAGGACGACATTGAAGGGGCAAAAGCATTAAAACCGAGACAAAGCAGTGCACACACAGCGACTGATTTCGGAATGAATCATGATCACCAAGCGGGCCGAGTATAGAATGAGGAAGCTCGAAGGAAGCAGGAACATGCATCGTAAAAGGAAACCAATAAACATGAGTAGCTTGAACGGCACGCATAGAATTTATAATACTGTCAATTATTCAGTATGAGACCCACTTATCACTTATCACCCCATCGTACCTGCGCTTCACCCAGGCCCAGTTCGATCATCTCCACCGACTTGCGCAGCAGGTTGGACTTCTCATGCACCAAGTTGGCTTCCTCATCCTTCTTTAGGCACTTGATCGTCTCCAAGAGGCTGTGGAGGATGGAGTTGTGCTCATTCTTCAGGGCCTCCAGACCCTGGATTACCAGCTTGGTGTTGGAGATGATCTCCTCCTGAGAGAGCTTCTCCAGCTTCTCTTCCCGCGGATACACCATAGTGGACATCTTTTCTGTAGCTCAGGGAACCTGGAGGAAGAACGCAAAAAATGGGTTAGACACATTAACAGAATAACTGCTGAACACTGGGGAAGTTCAAACTGCAGCAGCTGTCATAATATAAGTTCTTAATATGATACAGATGTACTTATTTAACAAGAAAACTCACAACAGAAAGCGAGAGCACTTTTGGCTCAGTGCATCAGCCACTGTCACAAAATGTGTCTTGTTATTTTGTATCAATTAAAACAAAAAGATCTTGATTTGGTTTAATTACTACTTGCATGACTTGAAATTCCAAAACATGCAAGAACAGGCAGGCTTCCTGGCTACAAGTTCAAATTAAAGGCGTGTAGTATGCCTATTTGTTGGACATATACAGACATTATGCGTCTGGAATTTGGCACCTTTAATGAAACATTTGGGAGGTTGACAACAGCTTGCAGTAAAACAGAGGGCACACAAATGCTGCAGTGTGCCACCAACACTTTATGCAAACAGAGGCCTTGCCGACTGTACACCTGGCACACGCATTCAGAAGTGTTCTGAAAGAGATGAGCGTGCGCGGAACATATGCCGTTTTCCCCAAACTGTCTGGAGTTAACCCATGACTCACGCAGGCCACGTCACCGTTGGCCACTGGGCTACATCGCGTCAGAACAAAAAAGCAGCCCCGCCTTTCAGACCGAGGGCAAAGGCAGCAGTGAGCAAGTGCATGCACAATTTTAGCAGCAGTGGAGAGAAACGGTTGAGGAGGAAGGGGCTTGCAGTAACAAACACCAGCTGAGAGCCATCTGCCCATAGAAAAACATACACCATTAAGAGAGCCACTCCCAGTTTTGCTACTTACATCTCAGCTATTCTCTCTTCTATTAAAGCAGATCCATCAATATAATAAAAAGAACAAAAGAACTCTTTACTGTCCTTGTGTATGAGAACAGAAGCAATAAAGACAGTATTAGCAGTAACCTGGAAACAAATTATCCACAAAATCTATGAATTTGTTTCCCCAATCACCAAAATCCATAATAAAATAACTATTGTAGCACATACAGGTGTAACCATAAAGAGCTCTACAAAATGTAAAAGCTTCCAACAGAGCTATTAATTTTCTGCAGATTTTTAGAGGGTGTCTGCTTTTACTGACATATGACAGTTTTGCTGGCAGACACAACAACACAGCTGGGTCTTTAGCTATAAGCACTAATTACATGATGTAACACACCTCTCACCATGTATTCACAGCTGGGAACTGTCAGAAAAGCTTTGTTGATGATGATATTTTCTGATGGACACTCAACAAGCACACCAGCAGTCAAGTAATGGCCAGAATGTTAGTCAGAAAGAGGAAACAAGTGAGAAAGTGGAAGCCGTGTACCAGCAGCAAGATGCTATTGGTGTAGAGGAGAGGGCAAGAATAACTTATCTTTAACATGTATTCATATTTTTATAAAATATTCTCATAAACTGAAATTACAGAGCACATTTCAGAATCAGGTAAATGGACAGTATTTTTGAGATTGAAACTCAGCAAATTGCCTATGGATAGACATTTGAAATCGCAATTTGCAATTTAGTACTTTGCTGAACTTCCCTCCCTTCTTGACTAATGTTTAATAGGGAAGCAACAGGAGATTCGTTAAAATCTCATTAAAAAGCTTCTTAAGAGTGACACTATCCTCGTAAGAGACAACATAAAATACTACATACGTTTGAACTGCCTCAACAGCTTACCAAACACAATTTAAGTCAAGAAAAGGTATATTAGTGTCGAGCTTGCTAAATAGAGCACGTTCTTTAAAAAACAACAGCACCAAAGCCAAGAATGAGATGCATCATGTACTAGATCTTATTCATGTCTGCGTGATCGGAAGTTATGCACTGTATGCTGAAGCTTCTTATAGTGAGCACTTTCAACAAAATTATACAGTGGGCAAGTAGGAACAGGTCTCTGGGGGGGTAAACACACATTCAAGAAAAAGACAACCAGAACATAGACAAATTCACTTTACAAAATCTATTCAGATAAATCACCTACGTTGGTAGAGATAAAAGAATTAATCTTCTTTGTTTACGAAATGAATAGGAGAAAGGCCAAGTTGAAGCTGAGATGCTAACTGTTATGACGTCTCAGGTGAGCAGAATTTGGCTTTGTAATATCAGCCCAGACTGTTTCTCCACTTCATAAAGTGAAGCACCAAAGCTCTTGTCTACTCTGAGAAAGATGTGAAATGGCCTCTTTGAAGAGATGAGGCACATTTATCTACATGAATGAGAGGCCCGCATGTAGACAGAATGTGTTTACCAACAAAAGGAAAATGATTTCATTCCAGGCAGCGACAGCAGCTGATTTGCTAAAAAAAAACAAAAAAGAATCAAGGAGTTGCTTTCTTCAGCTGTTAATATTTTCCAAGTCTGTAGGGAAGTGTTAAAGTCCGACCAGCCTGTTGTTTTTGTCTTTAAAAAAAAACTGTCCTTGAATAATCTTTAACATTTACTTTGTTCACCCTTCATCATAAAAACAACGCACCGATGATAGCTTCAATGCTGAGTGGCTCTTTTCAACCATGACCAGAATGTGACTTCTCATACTGTTGAAGTGGTTTATGATGCTCTCAGGGAGGCACACAAATATACAACACAACACAACACAGTTTCACCTGTGTTGGGATCTTATTTAAACAAACTTGTGGTCAAGGAGTGGAAGGAGTCCTTGATATTAACAGTTCAGTCACAGCAGTTTTTTCCTCATTCTCTCAGCCTCTAACTATGTACCTACCATTTGTACACAAACGACATAGATAAGACCGGCTGCATTAACAGATGTTTCAGCCGTGCCTTTCAACAGATGGCCTGTTTTTAAACTAATGTGGCTTATAATCTCTGACTATTAAAGAAGCATGAATATGCAATATGTTCTCTCTTTTTTTCCGGGATGAGTTTCCACAATGACAAAACACGAAAAACATGCAAATTACACTGAGAGATGATCCATAACAATACCCGCTAAACGGCTGCTAAAGGATAAAGCCTTCACTCCTCTTGGCGATGTTTTCAGCTGCTAAGGCGTGCTCAACCAGAAAACTAACCTCTGTCAGCGGCAGATCACAGCTTCATAGTTAGGCATGGAGAAAAGCTGATGAAATAATGACTCCTCTTCCAGCAATAGCACTATAAACCGGTAAAGTGCATCATGGAATTGCTGTGTTCCAATCCAAAGAGATCCTTCTTGAAATGGAAAAAAGGTAAACCTCCGTTTCGCACCGGAGAGGAAATGAAAGGAGAGGGGAGCGATCGAGCTAATGTGCTAATGATAGGGAGAGGAGCGGTAGCAGCCTGCAGGATGATGGTGACCTTCCTGCCGCTCCGTCAGAACAAACAACATCAGCTCAGGGTGCACATCGAGAGAGAGCCCCGCCCACAGCGGGAACAGAGCAGGGGAGTGCGGAGGAGGTTGGATGGGGGAGGGAGCCATCCTGATCTGCCTCTTTTTACTCATCAGACACAAGGGAATGAGCCTGATGAGACACAATGAAACAGACTCAATGATGCTAATCGGAGCCTCAAAAGGCACTGAGTGCAAGGGTCTGCAACGGCAAAACCTACAACTTTGTCTTTTTTAATGCAGGTAGGATTATTATATACAGTGAGTGGTCCAACAATCTCACTACAACATCCAGCATTAGATGCTCGAGCAAATCTACATTTACACAAACACTCATCAACATCTTCAGTTAAATTCATGAGCTGATGAAGCATTGAACTGAGTAACCTGGGCTGCTGGTAATACATTTGAACTTGGCACACCTCAATAAGTCACAAGTCACAAACACGAGCACCTCAAGACAGCTCAGATGACAGAATCAGCTGAGCTCTGACAAATCCATCCAATAATGTGATCTTGGCATATTTCTGCAGATCGAGTCAAACATGTATAGGGCGAGGCAATACTCTAATCACACTCTGCAAACTGATTTAAACAGAAGACAGTGTTATTATTGGTACACACAATTCCATAGAAATTAAGCCACTCTTGCCTTTGCCTTATGTAATTTGTTGATCTAATAACAGTCAAACAATGTTCGACTCAAGTATGTAAGATGATCAAAGGTCATAAAGTATTGCAGCAATTGCAGCACCTCTAGTCCAAAAGGCAATACAAATCTTTATGAGTAGATTACAGTTAGGGAAGCCATTATAAAGACAAATTGGTTGAGTCTGAATTGGCTTACTGATTTCCCTCTAAGCAGTGGAAACTGGAGCATCTCTTTGTGCCTTTTGCCAGTCTACATCCAGTGGACCACTCTTCTTTAGTTACCGTCCCAAGAGAGACATCAAGCCTAACATTATCATATCTCCCGTTGACTATCATCATCACTCACCTCTTTCTCTACCATCTCTATTCACATTAAAATTTACCGAGCTATTGCACAGTAATACCCTTGACTGGCAGAACTGCTCCCAAACCATCATCGGGTGTAATTGTGCTTGAAGCCTCTCTGACGTCAGAGGGAGGACAAGAACGTCCCTTACAAAATGAAAATGTTTTGTTGCTGCGGTTCACCTCTGTAAAACGTCTCTGGATTCTTTTGCATCTGAGAATATGCTATACAAACCTATCTAAAGCAAATCTTTATTTCACAGTCCTTATTGGGCCAAAATACAACACTTCAGAGGCGTGGGTTCGATCTGTTGAGACGGGTGTGGTGTGCACTGGCACAAATAATAAAGTACAGTACAGAAATGTAAAATGCAGTCGCTGCATCAGCAAGTAAATGGCACATCTCATGGCCGAATCCCCAGAGAGCATTTTCCTGTCCACTTAAAGAGGTCTGACACCACCAGACCACTTCATCTCCCTGCGTTTCCTGCACAAGCAGCAACCCAGCACGCTGGCTGCATCACCAGCAGACACAAAGAGGAGGCAGTCATGGAGGAGAGGGTGTGGCAGGGCAGGGGACAACAGTGCGGGAAGTGACCACAGTCATCCATCATTCCTCTGGAACCAGCTGCTCACAGGCTGCTCATACAAGTGGTGGCAGTCAGAGAAACATCTGCAGGATTATTTCCATTCATGTGATGCAAAGGATGGAGCTACTTGAAGTTGTTGCAACACCTGTTTGTGTTGACACTGCTGTGAGAACATATGGTGCTGGAGAAAGAGGGTTTTATCAATTTATGTGTCATTCTAATAAGCATACACGAGGCTTTGCAGTGATTTTATTGATCAATAGGTAACAACCCGCTATAACTAGTAGTGAATAAGAGCGGGGTGGCTCGTTTTTGCATTAGCATTCGTGCTATCACATTCAAATCACGAAGCTAAGGCTATCTGAGGCGTCCCTGTATTCTTTGACAGCGACTACACTTAATCACCCACGTTCTGCAACGCAAATGAGTGTTTCCAGGGTGGAAACACGTCGCACTAGAAGCTAAATATATATGTTCGTGCTGTCCGTCAGCGCCCGGTTAGCTCCGGCTAACAGCTAGCATCACCACTCCCTGTTCGGCCGCGGGCTCCGCTGCTCACACCGCCGCCACGGCCTTTATTCCTTTATTCTCACCGACGCCCGCGCGGAAAACACACACACACACACTCACACCGACGCCTCACACACACATATAACATCTGTTACATTACGGCAGTGACTTACCGAGAGCTAGGACTGACGGCTAGCTCAGCCCCTTTAAATGCAAAATGTCTCCAACGCCGCAAGATTTTCCCAGCAGCCCCTGCGGCTCCGGTCAATTGCAGTGACGTCATGTTTTTGTTTTTCTGACTCAAAGTAACATCACTGTAGTACAATAACAACGCATGTGTTATCAGTATTTGAAACTAAACTACACTAACACGCTTTTTAAACACAATTATTAAACTTAACTTAAACAATGATTAAAAGTACTCTCTTTAATAGTGAGACAAGCATGACTGTATTTATTGCTGACCACGAGTTATATCTGTGAGATTATAGCAGAATTATACCTCTGTGTGGATGGAAACAATGCTGTCTGAATAACCAGAATAGTTACAAGTGTCCAGTTACAGAACAAGCGACAAACAACTCGTACATTCCACCACATTTCCACCACATGACCTTCCGTAGACCACACTGACATCTAGTGGTTGTGATTGTAGTTACACCGCCTCACCAGACCGTGTTCATTGCAGTTCTCCACACTGCCTTCTGTAAATATTCATTTCCAACTGAAAAGTGATGCATAAATGATCATTTTCCTCCAATATCCAATTGCAATTGATTGAGTAACTGCACACTCAATTGATGATTAGATCCACTATTTCTTCCACCGTGAAGGCTTTACTGATTCAGAATTAAATAGCTGTTGTATGTCCTAATCAAAGAAAACGTCCTGCAAATGTACTTCTTTGACTACATCTGAGAAATTAGATATATAAATAAGTAAGCAAACAAATAAAAATACACCGAGATTAAAGGCGTAGGTCATAAATTCAAAATACACCCAACTTCTACACATCTTTAGGTAGAAACTGACCACACTCGCCTTCAGCGCTGGAAGACACGTCATCAAAGCGCGACGCAGCGTGCTGCTGTCTTCTGAAGGACGCGCAGTGAGAAAGTGGGAATGAAATAATCTTCTATAACGGTGAGTTTAACGTGCAAATTATCCTCTATTATGTATATACGAGGGAGAATCACACATTGTCGTTTTGAATCAAAGTAGAAACCCAAATAAATGATTGAAACTCTCCGGGTAGCTACAGGCTAAGCTAGCGATAGCCTGTGTGCGTAAAGGTTACTCTGGACCCTTAATACCTCTAATACAAGAAACACCACTTTAAAAATGTACTTCACGACGTTACTTTGTTGATAACGTGTAACAGTACTGAAACGGGACGCGTTGTATTTCTCGCATGGAAGCCACAGACGTGCCACAAGCATCGCAGATCTGACATTGTGGCTTTTTTTCCCTCCTCAGATCTGTCAGCAGGAAGGCTGCAATGGCAGTGTCGTGTTTGACGCGGGCACTGCGCTCCTTGACAGTCTCCCAGACAGTCTCCCAGCCGGCTCTGCTGTCCTCACAGGTGAGACCACCTGCTGCCAGTCCCACAGCTGACCACAGATCTCATCTTCTCTCCCCTCACCTCCTCCTGTTATCATCACAGATCAACACAAAGTAAACCAGATGTGTATTGTATTGACAGGCAGTTTCTCAGGCTCAGCTGGGAACGCGGGTTTGTTTGCCACCGATGAGTCCGTCTGCCGTGACCGGACTATGCCGAGGTTTCCTCACCACTGCTTCGTTGGAGCAGAACAGGATGCGGTGGAAGCAGAGGGAGAAGTACACCGTCAAGCCTATCGGCATGAAAAAGACAGGCGGCAGAGATTACACAGGTGAGGAGCTTTGCCAGTGTAGCTGAAAGCAAGTATCTGTCAGGGCAACTGCAAACATTGTTGCAATTTCTGACTGCACAGGCAAGATCTGTACGCATGGCATTGGTGGTGGCCATAAACAAAAGTACCGGTGGGTAGACTTCCAGCGGCTGCGTTATGATCCAGACCAAATGGCCAAGCCCTTTGATGAAAAGGTTGTGCAAGTGCGCTACGACCCCTGCAGGTGAGCCCAGCACCAGTACTACTAAAGAGATTGAAAAATCAGTCTGCTTTTGCTAATTGTGTCTCATCTGCAGGTCTGCTGACATCGCCTTGGTGGCCGGGGGCAACCGGAAGAGGTGGATCATTGCAACAGAAAATATGCAGGCTGGAGACGTCATCAAAACATCTGGAGTAATTGGACGCATGGCAGGTATGAGAACAATGGCAGGAGCCATGCACTTCAGTTTGTAATGTAGAATTTATGTTTACTATGTGATTCTCAAATGTTTTAATTTTGCAGTCTCTGCTAATGAGGGTGATGCATATCCACTGGGAGCTCTCCCTGTGGGGACGCTGGTGAACAACCTGGAAATACAACCAGGGAAGGGAGCAGAATACATTCGTGCTGCGGGTAAACAACAATTTGCAGTGGATTTTATCAAAGAATATTTCCCCAATTCTGTACAATGACAATCATTAGATGCTTCTATAGATCTTTCACAAATATTTAGCATTTTGGCTTTATGAATGTCCTAAATAATTCTAATTCTCTTTACTGTATTGATAGCTAATTCCTGTTGATGTTTACTTTCTTGGAATATATCATTTAAAATTTCTACCCAATTTATAGTTGTAGTAATTTGAGAATAAAATGTGGTATTGGTTTTCTTTTCAGGCACAAGTGGCGTTTTGCTACGTAAAGTCAACGGAACAGCAATTGTTCAGCTTCCCTCAAAGCAGCAGGTTCAGGTGAGGTGCTTTCTGGTGGATTGATTGATTGATTGATTGGATAGTAACATAAATATAATATCGCATTAAGTTAAATTTGACCAGTCCTGCTATCTGCATCAAAACATGTCATTACATCTGCATTTATTCTGCCGTCAACTAATGTTTTGGCATCGATGCACACAGGTGCTGGAGACCTGCGTGGTCACGGTGGGACGAATATCCAATATTCACCACAATAAAGAGATCAGCGGTAAAGCGGGCCGCAATCGCTGGCTCGGCATTCGCCCTTCAAGCGGGCTGTGGCAGAGGAAGGGAGGCTGGGCGGGACGCAAGATTAAACCGCTGCCTCCGATGAAGACTTACATCAACCTCCCCTCAATTTCAGCCACAACTTGAGCCGAGATGCATTCAGACTGAATTGTTGTCTCATGGCTATTGTAGAGAGGAGTTGCATCATGTTTGTTGTGTTTGAAAGAAGAATAAAAATTGTTTGTACAGAAGATTAAAAATTTTATTAAACACAACTGCTTGTGAGAGCATGGAAAGAAACAAAACAATATAAAAATCCAAAACATATTTACATCTATCGTAAAACATGCAGAGTAACCCATATTTTTTTAGTGGTAAATTTAAAAATACTGTCATGTCATTTTAAAATAGGGTTTGTGCAAAGACACTGGGTGGCATTTCAAGTAACCGGAGCAATGAGATGGCATCTTTGCTGTTTGATGTTCATGTTAAGTTTTTTTGCAGTGGTCAATTTCAGACTGAAGAAAACGGTGACAAAGTGAGCATGCCTGCTCATTGATCCAGCCTTGTAAAACACCCCCATGCTACCTCTAGATTTAGGGCAAAATAAAATAAAACGCTTGAGGTCAAATACATTGAAATACACTTGACTTTATGCCCGCTTAACTATGATAAATTCCCTCAAACAACTCTGCCCTGGCAAACGTTTCACAGCCCGCGCTTATTAATTAAGATGGGCCAGTTGATCTCTCAGCTAAGAGAAAGACGGTTGAGCTCTTAAAAAGTGAGCTGGAGACACAATCTGACTGTGTCGTCATGGGCAGACATGTAAGGTGATAGCTGCAAAATAAGCTTCTAAACGTCAAGTGGCAAAACATTAAATAACAGACAGCCATTTTTTTCAGATCTCAGCAGAAGCTTGAAAGCATCAGCATGTTGGGACTTTTTTCTAATCAAACTTACAAAACAAACGGGGAGGGGGGGGGGGGGCTGTCTTCGCTTGTCTATAGGTAGTGGTTTACATTTCAAAAATAACACCTCTAACACTTCACCTCAAAACCAAACTGTCCCAATTTGAGTTCAAATGTGTATAAAACCACATAAAAGTGCATTACAAAGTAAGGGAAATGTATGAGAAATTACATATCTAATAGTGTTGCATTGTACACATCAACTTCATAGTTCTCGTTCTGGAAATATATTTGGCATTTATGTCAAGAAATAAAGGTAAGCTATTTGTGCTTTCAATTTAGTGGAAGGGCGATTCACAATAATACATCTTGTATTATATATATATTTATATACAATACTAAAAAAGCCAGCCTATCAAAGCTTGTACGTCTTCACTTTATAAAAAGCAACAACAAACTCATACAGAAGGCCCTTTGTCCAAAGGTTTCCTATTGCAAAAGTTTCACGTAACACTATTCAGGGAGTACCATCAAACATATAGCACACCTACACAGACACACATAGGCAGTGACTTGGACATCTGGCGAGACTCCATACACTTTTCCTCATATTCTGAAAACAATTCAATACTTGCATTGCGCTCAGCACCGACGTCGGAGCAAGTTTCAAGTCAGATCAACTCATTCTCATTTATCGTTTACTCATAACAGGCCGACACAACACTGCATCAATCCACATGTTCTCGTTTAGATACTTGCAAGTCCTGCCACAGTGAAGCTTCATTAAAGGACACAACGGTAATTGCTTGGTTAGAATGTGCACACATCTTATAATTGCAGAGGGTGTTACATTTTGGCCAAATGTGGAGATATAGTTGGTTCTTTTTCTTTCTAAAAAAATATACTCAGTAGAGTAACTACTGATTTCCACAGGGACCACAAATACGATACATGTGCATTTTTCGGTTCAACATACGATGACGTTTGGCCAAGCCAAGAGCTGTGGTGGTTCAACTGTAAAACAAGCTCGACTTTTGGCACATCACTGTGCATCTGGAGCATCCGATACTAGCTACGTAACTTCTGGTTCTAGATTAATGAGCCAGTACATCAAGTTGAACACAAGGTGACCAACAACTAAATGCCAAACGACTCCAAAAAGGCCTGATTACATCGTGGTGAAAATACAAGTGGGGAGTTGTGAAAGACAAATTCAGACTTTCAAACAGTAAGACGTGATAGTCACAACTTAATTTGGCATTCTGCTTTTGGGAGATAAAGTAGGTTGTTTTGTTTTACGTTACCCTGCTTCTAAGTGGTTATTTGAATACAGCCTGAATGTAAACGTATACAAACTCTTGAGCACTTACAAAGAATGAACTAATTTGATGAACTGCTTACAAGTTTCATAGCTACATTCATCATAGCTACCATCAGAAATACCTTGCTTGTTTTTTTGTTTTCTTTTTTTTGCTGCTTTTGGTACATGTGTGCTTAAAAGCAACAAGGCAAAAAGAACGTCTCTGCTCCTCGCTATAAAAATGGACATTGTTGAGAAAGTAAAGGGAAGAGTAAGAAAACTGAGCGCTGAGTTAGAAGAGAAGGTTTTCCTGTCTAGATTCACAGCAATATTCCAACTTTCAACAACAAACACAATCTCAATCTCACACACGCCACTGCACATCACCATCACACTTCCTCCATTGTCTATAGAGTAACAATAAATGTAGGATTTCACAGAAATAATAAAATGTTAACAAAAACAAAGTGCAAACACAGCTGCCATTATCGAAATGTGGCAAATTGTCAAAAAACCTCAAATTACCTCCAAGGCGGTAGCACAAATCTTACAAAATAGTACTTGTTCTTTTTGTAGTGTGTAAAAAAAACAACAACAGCCAACAACATCAACATCAAAAACATCAAATTGACAACATGAAATTGTGTATGGAACACGTGGTTGTGAGTCAGTAAGATTTCCACAGGAAAACTATTACTGCCGTGGGCCTTTTGGCTTTTCCTCGATTTCTCAGGAGCCTCTTGGTGAGACAAGTGCAGCGGAGAGTCTGACGGCTGTTAAGTGGATGGCTGCCAGGGTCACATGGGCTTAGTGTAACCAAAGATCCCTACTGGGAAGTGCTTGACATGCGTTGGCCACTGGGCGGCGAGTTGGAAAAACTTGACATCGTTCCATTCCACTCCATCAATCGTGACTGAGGACCAAAAGGGAGAGAGTCAGGTGCTCGAACAAATAAATAAAACACAAAAATGTTCCGATTCGTGCCAAGAATTCTGCAGTGACTTCAAAGTGTGGTTGACTTGGATTGACAGCAGATGGCAGTAGAGATTCAGATGTTTCCATGTAAATCTGTGTGTGTGTGTGTGTGTGTGTGTGGGGGGGGGGGGTCCTAACCTCTCAGCATGGTGTGCTGGTGTTTGGCCGTGCAGATCAACCTGCTGATACCATCAATCACTTGGCTCTTAGAGTCCAGCTCTTTCTCCTTGGGCTTCTTGCTGAGGAAAATCACTGCAGAGGAAAATAAATGGAAGACATTTGCCTCATATTTAGCATCTGCAGGGATCTGAAATCTTCCAGCTAAATGGCAAATGCTCCAGCTCATCATGCACTGACTACTTGATAAGACGAGCATCGCTTCATCTAAAGGTCACACCCCTCCCACCATACCTTTCTTGTTCTTCTCCTTGGTGACAACAGTCATGGCCATACTGGGTGGAGGAGTCAGCTCTCCTCCACACGGCAGGCGGCTGACTTGAAGTGAGCGGAAGTTGCTCTTCAGGGTATTCTTCAGCCCCACATCTCGCTTCTCTCCTTCTTTCTTCTTCTCGGGGCCCTGCCACGTCCAGTAATCCACCTGCAGCCCCATTACTTCACTGCCCGAACATGGAGAACTGCAAAGATAGAATCACAGATGCAATCAGTGTGCCGGAGTCAGGGAGTGTGTATGTGTGCATGTGTGCATGTGTGCATGTGTGCATGTGTGCGTGTGTGCAGTTGTACCCAGCTCCAGACAGGGTGGTGGACACAGAGGGGGACTGTGGGGGGGTTCCTCCGATCTCCTTCCCATACGGACCAGCCGATGGGGGCGTCGGGGAAGAGAGAATGCTTGTGTTGCCTCCCATTGCATCATCCGAGTCCACTGTAAATTGACAGACAATCTTATTGCGGTCAAATACACGACTGATGATGGCTGGAATGGAAATACCTCACTCCTAACCCCAATCAAGTTATCGACGATATGCAGCCATAATTGAGGGTGATTTTCCTGACCTCTCAACACCTGCTTCTTTCTTTTTTTGTCATTTTAAGTGACATGACAATATGATATTAACAATAGCAGCACATAACTGCATCACAAATGACTTACCAGAGGTTGAGAGGCTTTGCTCCACAATCCCGACTTTCACAACCTGAAGAAAAGAAAACAACTTTCAGCATTTAAATGACTTAAACATGTCAAACGCATGTCAACACCTTTATTAAGAAAAATAAAACCCTTACCCCAATAAATGGCACAAATTTCTGACAAGAGTCCTCATCAGGGCTAAAAGGACAGAGGGGAAAGAGGACGTGAGCGTGGACAAATGTGGATTTTAAGGCTTCAAAAACTCCAGAGGTGTACATGAACATTCAATGATCCTGGAGGGAGGATGGCTTTGGCATCGCCTGCACCATGTCCCATCGCAGCAGAAATGGCACATGGCTGACTTTGGGTGGAATGTGGGTTATCTTGGAGAGGGTAAGGGGGGGGGGGTTCACATTACAATGAGATGAATGAGAGGACCGCTCCTTACAACCAAAATTAATGACATAATGACCATTTGTCAACTATTGTAATGATTACTGTGCAAAAATATAGAAGCGGGGGCCATTTATTACTGAAATTACAACAACACAAAACTCAAAACAGCAGAAACTGAGTCTAGAGAAGCCAGGATAGTTTTACGTTTCTGCAAATGCCCTTTAAAATGCACCAAGCTGTAACACAGCTGGAGGTTTTCCCACAGTCTTTGAAGGAGCCTTCAATAGTGAACCCAAGACAAACCACAGAAGGATCAAGGACTCTCCTGGCTCCGATGCCAGTGCAGGTGTAAGACCGCAGTCCCAACAGGCTTACCACCTCAAACTCCACGACCACATTATAAGGTTTCAGGTGGAGGCCAATACCCAAGATATGAGCTGATGATGTTTCAGATTTACACTAAAAGCGTCTGTATTAATGTGCACAGCAGGATGTTATGAGCCAAAAAATAGAAACAAGTTTTTAAAAAACAACAAAAAACATAAAAATCACTCCACTTTGTAAAAATCTGATGTTATTGTTCAGAGGTTGTTAGGCAGTTAGGCAAATCATCACAGCAACAACACAGAGGACAAGGTCAATCAAAGTCTCTCACCACAGACACCCACAAAAACACCAAAGACACACGTCAGGACAGAGTGCGAAAGTGACGGTACGGTGAGCATCAAGTGTGAAAGGGGGAAATGTTAGACACAGCGAGGAGCTCAAGTCAAACAGTGAGGAAGAGTTGAGAAAAAAAAAAAGGAGGGCAAAACAAAAAATGAGAGTTGAATTAGATACCTGATGTAAAAATCAAAATACAAACTTCTTTTCCTTGAATGCAAATCAAAGGGGGGAAAAAAGGAGGGAGAAGGAATGCAACAGTGTTAAACTGTGTTGTATTTAGTACTTTCTGACCAAAAGGAAGCCAGTCTCACACAGAAGGGGAGGGTTTGATCAAAAATTATTAAGACAACAAGCAATTGCACACACAAATGCAACAAGCTGTTTGTTTGGTGCACCAAAGTCCTATATAAGGAAGCCCCGGCCCTACTAATACTCGTCCCTAAACCTTTATATAGCTACACCACAAATGAGGTTGAATATGCAGATGTGTCTCTGTAAAAAAAAAAAAAAGTAGCTAACAAATATGAGCAAACATCACAGCAACCCTTAAATGTGTGTTCATTAATGAATGTTCTTGGGTGTGTGGGCATGCGTCTGAATATAGTCCTCAAGCAATTTAACTGGAGTGCTGATGATTGGCTGCTCGGCTGTAGCCATGTTTGCTATCGACCGACTGTTTACTGAGGGGATGCTGACAAACATCAATACCAATAGTCCAAGTTAGGAATCATTCCAACACCGCCACGTGCAACAAAACATACATGCACGTACACAGATATATGCAGCACATGAGTATGCATC
>CAESWR010000678.1:642648-662708 GCA_903171835.1 Mullus surmuletus | reverse complement strand
GAGGTGGGTTGTTGAAGTTGGAGATAATGATGAGAGCCCACCGTGACAGAGGGGCTACAAAGTCGTGGTCTCTTGGCAGGTAGCAGATATTCACTTTCAACTAGGTTATTGGAGCAGAGTGGGGGGGGGGCGGCTGCGCCACATTGCAGGGAGCTGGTGTGAAAACGAACAAGGTTAGACTGACCCGAGTGCCGACAGGCAGCGATAAACAGAAAACATCCCTCTTTCGATTCTCATCAGTGGAGACTTATCCGGCATGAGAATGCCTTGTCTGGTCCGCTGATCCATAATGGATGACTGTGCTGTTTGGTTTGCCTGCCCTTGCATTCTCCTGCGCTACTTTTTTTTACCAACAAAACCCATGGGAGAAAAAAGGGCACTATGGTGGAGGGAGTGGAGGAAAAAGATGTTAAGGAGGATTTAGCAAAAAAAACCCCCAAAAAACAAAAAAACAACACTCCAAAGACATACCCCAGTGGTTGTGTCTGCAATGCTGTCATCTTGATAGCGGGTCCCTTGCACTTTACATCTGTCCACTGTCAGAAAATCTCCACTCTGAAGGGAAAGGACAAAAAGTTTTAACAGCAGGGGTCATTTCATCAGTCAATAGAAACAATGCAATGAAATAAATTCCTAATGGTGGCCTGACACACCCCAAGAATCACCAACAGCCATGGGTCTGTGGACGTATCACTGCATGCGCCAACCAACACGTACCGTCAGACGAATTATTCACACACTAATTTGCTTTAAGTTCACTTGACGGGGAGTATTGAAGTGTGTCTTGTAACATCCACTTTAATTCATTTCAATATCAGATCAAAGACTTTCCATTTAGCCTGCACGATGTGTTTATGAAGTTTGACTGGAGACATTTATTGAGTAAAATGGCGGATCATGGCGGTCTGAAATGCTCCGGGCTGTTTTATTACAGGCTAAAATGGATTCTCAGATATTTATAAACAGCGCTCCCTCTCTCATCATCAGACACAACACGTCTCTCTCTCTCTCTCTATCTCTGCCCTTGCTGTTTCCAATGGGCTATAAATCTGAGAGAAGGAGTTCAGGCATTGCTCCATCCAATCTTCTCTCTGAGCATGGGAGCATATTTGTGCCTGAGTGAGTGTGTGTGTTGACGGTGGTGGAGGGGTCATTTTGTCTCGGTCCCTATAAATACTAGGGGGCTGTGGGGGTGAATAGGGTAAGGACTGCAGACCTCGAACCAATTTTTCCAGAGGGTGGGAGCCGGTGGGCTACATTACACTCATTCCTAGGATTTTTCCAACTGTAGGTTGAGAGTGCCTAGGATTGCTCCCTGGGACATTATAAGCATTGTGTAATGCACTATTCTAAGGTGCATAACACAGTTTACAAAGATGAAAAAATAACCCCCACAGCAACCAGACGCCCGACACGTACGGGTAAACAGTGGGAGCTGAAAGGATTCGAAGGGGTGTGTTAATAGAGTGTCTGGTGATCAACTTACAGGACACGACAGCTCTCTCTGTTGACTCTTTTGGCTGTGTATGCTTCCAATCTCCGTCTGGGAGCTTGAGTGAGACATCCCTTCAAAAAATGGCCTGAAAAGAAAATGGTGAGAAAATCAACATGCTGTTCCATTTGAATGGCTAAATCAGTGCTGGGGTACTTCAAGTATGCCAATTATTTACTTAATTTAGAAATGCAAATGTTGAAAACAAACGTACTTAAGTTTGGGCTTGGGTGTGCTTAGGACACTCTCGTTGTCCTCCATCTCCGGACCACTGTCACTCTGGTTGTACACTTCGAGGCTGTCGTACAGCAAGTCCAGGTCCTCCTCTACTTCCTGGGTCTGGTCAACTGGGTCAGAGTCGAGGACCTGCAGAAGACGGACGACACAACACATCAGAGTACTGTAAACAGGGATTTGTATCGTATTAAATAAGTGCAGAGAGCGACCAGTGCTGTGCATAAGCTAATCACTTTCACAGCTGTACTAATGGAGCAAAGAATAAGCAAGATCACTAAGGCCTGTAAAGAAAAGAAATGCTATAAATATGTCCCCTGCCTTAGTCTTAAGCAGACCAATTAAAAGGTAAGTGAGTGCTAGAGGAGAGCTAAGGTGCCGAGCACCGCTCTGCCAGCCGCACAGCAGGGATGTATATCATAGGAACGACACACAGGCAGGCTTTTGGACTAATCAGGTGATTAATGCCACTCCATAAGTGCAGGAGCTGGCAGGGAGCAGATAAACACAGTCTGTCCCCTCTCCTCTTCCTGGCCATGTATTTATAGAGCAGTGGCCCTGCACACTGCCGAGCCACAAGGAAGGGATTAGAGACGGGGAACGTGATAAAAGATCATCTGGCCACCTGGAGCTTCCAGAACCATCCAGCAACGCACAACTCAGACAGCCTAGTCACTACTGGAAGTCTAGCTGGGTTTAAACTGCCATGCAAATCCCCAGGGGCCCAATTCTTTTAATTACACTTAAACCTAAACGGATGAGTAAGAGTGGAGCAAACCTCTTTCATTCTGAAAGATGAAGAGTGAGAAAATAGAACCTGGTCTTTTATGACTCATTTGAAGTGCTCTGCTGTTTGACAGAGGAAAGAAAACACCTGAAATAAGGCATTGAATGTTGCAATTAATCCTTTGGACTTCAAAGTTCAATGGTAATAAATATCATTGTAATGGTCTCACACAGACATGTCCCGATGGATACCTGATGTACATGAATGTTGGACTGCTGCTCATTGAAAGCTATTGTGCACAATCTATGGAAAGATTTCTTTAGATGTACTTCATAGTAGATCTAGCCAGCATTTACCGTTAGAATAAGAGGCAGCAACAGAGGACCTTAATGGTTTCAGTATATGAATTGTTCTTGAAGGTGTGTAAATATATTCGGAAGCACTGGGATAATGCAGCTCAGCACCATCATTTTTCCTTGAACCTGTTGTTGCAGTGGCAGACCGACTGTTACTGACGAACAGGTGAATCCTGAGTCAGGAACACATTAGCGGTGATGCCTCGGTATACTGTTTAGACAGCTAATATTGAGAGTGTTTTACCCATCCCCATAGCAATTATATAACCAACATGTTTCACATCTGTCTCATTAAAAGCTTCAGAAGGGGAGGAGTGAGGAATTCCAGGCGGGTTGTGCTATAAATGGTCTGCTGCACCCCTCGCAAATTCACCACATCCTTTCCTTTGACCATGAACATGCTCTCCTGGGTGTCAATCAAGTCGAAGCGATTATACTCTTTCTCACCTCATCTGTTACCTTGAACCTCTTCAGCAAGGCCACAAACTTCTGCTTGAAGTTAGGTTGCTGCAAAAAAAAGAAAATAAAAGAAACGTGTTACAAAGGGAACTGCCTAAAAAGAGAGTAGCTGTCATGATTAAATAAGCATGACAGCTGGGCTCGGGTTTATCACTTCTCCCAGTTACTGTCCAGTGGATTACTCATTCACAGCCACTCTATGTAAAGACCATTATAATCAGTCCAGTGCACCCACAGCATTCATTTACACTCCCATCCACATCGTCCTAATGGCTTGAACAAATGGAACACATCATGTGCTTTTCCTTAAAAGCTTGTATGGTGGCAAACAAAGGTCTTGAGCTGCTCGAATAGTCAATGATTACCGAGCATAAATGGAGGGGAAAAGGAGACGACTAACCCTGGTCATGGAGGTGGTTCGGATCATTTTTCTCCGTGCTTTCTTGGGCTTCCTGACCTCATCATCTTCATCATAAAGATCCTGAAATATGGTGAAAGTAACACCAGCGTTGATTAAATACGAGATATTCTGATATAAGATCACCTCTGACTTTCTGCCTGCCTTCATTCACATCAAGGATTTAGTATATGTATAAAGTACAGTATAAAACCTCACGTCTGTTATCAAACCAAAACCTGAGTATTTTCTGCACTGACCGGGCCATGAGCTGCATCGTCACTGGCTTCCTGCTCTGATGAGTAACTGTCATCGTCCTCTTCAGAATAATTATCCATGTCTGGGGAGCGGTCTGAAATCCAAAGAAACATGTTCATAATAATAGCAGCATTGCATCTGTAATAATAGCGTTTGAAAATTAAACTGAGCAATGGATTTTATACAAACAAACATACAGACATACTAAGCTTACAGAGGCTTTTCTTATTAAAACTTAATATATTCTTATTAAAGAATGACAACAGAAAGCCATTTCCGAGCTCAATATGAAATCCTTCTTTAGGCAGTACTGTGCATGGTGTACTTGGAAGGTTAATTGTGTTCCAAAATAAACAATAGCACAATTCTATCATAAGGTTAATTATGCATTTGGTAAATTGTGTATGCTGTCGGGGTTAGCTCGAGGCCTAAAATCTCATCTTATGCTAAGAAAGTTGGTTTTTTTCTTTCTTTACGTTCTACTCATAAGAACGGTTGTTGTGATTACTTGGCAAGAACAATTAAGAAAATATAACGAGATGGAAAACAATATCCTCTGTGAACAAAATTAACTAATAGCCTTTGCTTGATGAAATGTGCTGAAACCCATCATATGAAAATTACATATTGTGTTTAGAGCTTCATGTTCTGATTAATCACATTTCTTGTCTAGGCAAAGCATTGGCCGTTCTTTTTAACACTACTGGTTGATACTGTTACATTTGATTACATGTTTGACGGAAAATCTTGTAATTTAAGAAATTCTGTCTTTTTGATTAATCAATTCAGACTTCCCTTTTCTTTATAAAACATCCTGCACCCCGTTCCTAGATATGATGAGTGTCATTATATGTCTCAGCAGAGAGGAGAAAGATAAACATCTTCCTTTCCTTTACAGTGACACAAGCTTACTACTTCGTACATGAGCTCATCTGTTATGTTTGAGCGGCCTCCTTAATAACATCCAGAGCAGCAAGGGATCGGCATAGCGGGATGAAGGCGTGCAGTCCAAACAGGGCTCAATATACCCCCATCCACCCACTAGCCCCCTGCCCAGAATTAGAGCAGTGTAAGGTGATAGGCCGTACATCTGTTTAGCACTCGAATCTACATTACAACCATAGCTCAGGAGAGTTACATATCCTTGGTCATAGGTTGGCCTGGGATTAATAGAGTTTATTCTGTCCACGGCTGGGAAATCGGAGCCATGTGGAAGGCGGGAAGAGACTCCAGGATGGAGGCTAAAATTACAGACAGGATTTGGCGGGGTAGCATGTGCACAGGCCTGTCTAACAGTCCCATGACGAGGGTCGGGAGAGGCTGTGCCCACCTGAGGTTTTGGTTTTTCTGCCAGCCTGTCCGCTACCGTCCTCATGGTCGATGGGCTGGCTGGACAGAGAGTACACGCTGATCTCCGCCACACGCACTGGCGCCTCCTTCACGTTGCTATGGAGACCAAGAATCTGTCCTCCGTCTGTCGGGTGTTGCATCACCTGGACATAGAAAGATTAAAATAAAGGTCACACCATTCAGTCAAAATTTGATTTGATATTATACAATTATGAAAGAAACTTGATTTTTGCTTCATCCTTTCTCTGCTGTGGTCTTGACAATACTATTTGAAAAAACAACACAATGCTTGATACAGCTATTTCATCTGTCTCAATCTCAAGACCTCTTAAGCAGAGATGTAATCATGGCCCATGCAATCCCCATCTATCAATCACTCAGTCAGCAGAGACCTGCTGAAGCTGCATGGATGAAATAATATTTCTACAAGAGAGCAGCAGGATTTTTATCTCTCTATTGAACCAAAACCGACCCAGCAGAGATTGCCACCATTACAGTGTTTTATGCTGTGTGACTTATTACAAGCTGACAGCGAAGCAATTGCTAAATAAATCTTCATTAGTGCAATGCTGCTTTTCCATTCTGAATATCTGAATGAGCCAAACCAATTTGCGCATATCACACAGTCAAACAGTGTAACACAGTTTGCATGTGTTGTTTAAAATCAGAAGAGAAGGGATGGGCTTTCATTGTTAGTGCCATCTGGGGAGGACTTTGAATATTTGATGAATTGCTATAAAAGGTATGAGCTAATTTTACTCAAATACAGGCAGACGTGGACTGAAATGCTCCAGCTTAAGTCAAACAAATGTCCAACATAATGCTGCGACAGATTCACAATGAGGGCACAAGAGAGTTTACCCTACAGCGGATGACGGCACAATTACCCAACAAGACCCAATAGAGTCCAACCTAGTGATAGTCTGTGTGGATTGTTCACAATGACCAGTCTCAAACTAGCAGAACTACGCAGCGGTTGAGTGGCATTTTAAACTGCAGTAATGCATTATCATTTTAGGATTAGCCAACACTTGTCCTGGGGCCACAGCTGGAATGTGTATGTGACTGAGCATGACTGGATGCATAAGATGCTTAAATTGAAACCACAGAATCACTACATCCAAAACTGAAGTGTGGCTGCCAACATACCAATGTGTCCATTTCTATCACTAACAAGGAGCAAACTATGGTGTGAGAGGGGCGGCTCTGATGGACCTATGACGGCTACACAATGCCAGATTTCCAGCCCCCTGCCGTGCTCTGTGATAACAGTGGGACACATTAGCTCTACGTAGGGTTGCAAGTGAATGACCCACTGAATGACACAATTAATACATGGTTACATTTTGTAACGCATGTCCACAGTGAACAATAGGCATCAATGAGCAGGCAAACCAGCTCAGAAACCCAGTTTATTCTATAGTGAAGCATCAGCCCCTACAAGCAGAATCTAAAGAATAATGACTTGGATATATGCTAAAACTATCCTATATGTGTACATCAAATAAAGAACCACACTGGGCATTGAACAAGTTCTGGGTCCATTATTTCTGCATTCCATGGCTCAATTGAGTGTTTTCAGTAAAGTCCAAAGAAAGCCACTTCCAGATGGCCCATAATCTCACACAGCAGTATGTGTGATGGGCATGAATCATCTAAAACAAATCATGTGTAAAACATGTGGCTCCCTCTCTGCTATGAAAATAGTGGTGCATCCATGGACACTAATCCACGTCAATCACTGTCAGAGACGAGCAGAACACAATCACAAGCGCAACGACAGAAAAAATACATTTCTCGGGAGACATAAATGGCTAACAATGCAACGCGGAATGAAACCATTGCATGGATTGCTTTATACCTCAGCCATATTGATGACTCCCACAGCCAAAGTCTTGTAGCCGAGGATGGTTCGATTCTTATAGCGTTTCCTCCTCTGCAGCATAATCTGCAGCCTGTTGGCATCCCTCTTCAGAAAATGGGGGTACTAAAAATAAAAAGCAAATACAGAGGGATAGGTCACATTATTTATCCATCTGTCTTGAGATGAAAATCCACACAAGAGGTTAATTTCAAAATCTTTTTCGGTTAAGAAAACAAAGTTTGAACTCAACTACTATTCTAGGCAAATAAGCATATTAGAACTTGTCTCAGGGTCGTTTTGGATCTATGCAACTTTTAGGCTGCTTTGCTTTGTGACCTGAACTGAAGTTATAGATGGATGGGAGAGATCTGCCAATAAATCAACGTGCACAGTGTAAAGCGTTCCATATTTCCTGAAGGACGTGTCTCTTTTAATCTGCTCCTTGTCTGCCGAACTGTGGCTGAACTGTTTCTGTAAGCTTTATCCTGCGACTCCTTAGCGCAGAACGAAAATTCTCAGTGGACGTGTCATCTTCACATTATCTATTTTTATCCTCCCTGTCTGTTTCCTCCGGAGTAATATTTTCTCTGACTGCAAAGACCTCTCGACTGGCTCTTTCTTTTTCTTTCTTTTCTTTAATGCACATACTGTAATAATAGCCAAAGTATTGTATAATCAGTTTTCATAATTAGGCGTCATATACTGTCCTTTCAGTTTAATTTTAAATGGGCATATTTATTTAATTATCCAAGTCACTACCAACAGAGAATCCGGCTCGGGTTGGCTCTGCGTGTCTATGATAACAGATCTTAAACATTCTCTCACAATGAATTAAAATAAGTCATAGAAGTGTCTGCTTCAGTGACCTTCAAGATGGCTTATTTTGAGAAGCTTAGAGCTTACAACGATGTGATTTTTCATGAATCCAAATACAAATATGTACACATTTAAATGCTGATGGATATTTTAGACTTAACACCAAGTTCAGAAATGCAGCTAACACCAACGGAGCTGAGACGGGATAACGACTTCAACACAACCCTGGCTGTCGAGCAAGTGCCATATCGGTGCAAAAATTCACAGCACAATGACGGGGGTGCTTGCCTGTAGTGAGAATGTGAGCTCCAGATCCGTCTCCATCAGTCCGCTGGGTGGAAGGACGTACTCGTTTGATCTAAGGAGACGCTTCGAACCCTGGAAGAAAACGTTGAACATTTGATGTGAGCATACTGAGGCATTTCACCACGATTTCACATTTGGGGCTTCAGAGATTCACACACATCTATCTTAGAAAGTTCAGGATATGATTTTTCTGTTGTAAGACTGAAATCCTTTCCTAATTTACCAAACCAACAAACTAATAGTTGAACAAATAGTTGTCTAAATACTTGCTACAAATCAGCATCTTGTCCCAGATATCACATAGCTTCAGTTAGCTGCAATGTATGGCATCACCATCTTGCAAAAATCCCTCCTTCAAACATTAATAGTTAAGTGTTTTTCAGCCGCAATGAGTAAAGCCTCTTTTATCCATTTCCTGCCCCCAATCCATGACAATTTCAATGATTTTGCTCTTGTGTAAATATGGGACTTTCAAAGCATTAGTTAGATACAGGAGTTTATGTGTTCTTACATAATGCATTTTATGTCGCTTTGGAGCAGACAAGGTATTTGTGGGAGGAGAGCGGCTGATGAAACATCAGTGAGTGATTATTGTGCGGAGTTTCTAGATTAACCTTCATCGTGCATTTGAATTTCAAATGCTCCCTTCGGAGTGGGAAAAACAATCCCCACAAATCCCGCATATCATGTAGTTTCTTAAGCCCATGTCTAGCTGGAGAAAACGGGAATGGGCGGGCAAACCTTATTTTAGTAGCAGCTTGCCTCGCATTCACACATTTATGCAGATTCACACCTTGAGGCAGCCGAGTACAAACGGTCCTCTGCTCCCTCTCTAGATCTACAGAGGGGTGCTACTAGAATAACTGAGGGGGTCAGATGCCTTCCTGAGGGACATATGAAGAGCTGAGTTGGGAAGAAATATTCTGCAGACGATTTCTGCAGACGGCATGAAAATTCTATGCAACTAAAAAACCTCTGTGCGCTATCCAAGCATAATCCAGTTTTTCAACATGCCCAATTTATTGTCTTCTAAAAGATGACGTGCAGTCCATGTAAATCTATGTGACACTCAAACCAAAGCAATAAGCACTACCTCGAGAAGATGAAGAATTATTTATAAGGCATTAACAGCCACTGTTTCACGGGGACTATGCTAATTCTGGTGTTGGCTGGAAGGTGGTTTGGCCAAACTGCAGAGGGATTTAAATGCCATGGATGGAGTCGGCTTCGTCCAAGTGTAAGGACACTAACACAGTGTGTCCTCAGAGGACCAAGCTCAGCAGTTACCGCGGCTCCCTGGCATGCCCTTGGCTTACTGCTGTGTTCCTTGTCAAATTACAAATAACTCACCGACCACACTTCTTCATTTTCCTTTTTTTCTTTCTTTTTTTCAACATGCCATTACTTTGAAATGAGGTGTGTGAACATGAGAGCAGGAACAGCTCGTCAACCCTTGGATGCGAGATTTATATGTCAAGCTGCGAGTGCTGAAAACAGACATCTGTTGTGTAATATTTGGCAACACTTCCACAGCTGTAAAAATTTCATAAGTACTGACAGCTTAGCTCAGGTATCTCCAAAACCTGCCAATTGAATTAAGTAAGGCTTGTGAATAGCATGGGTCAGTAAGGATATCTTGTATCTGGCTAACTGCCCCCTGGAGAGACTCTTGAATAGTCCGATGCAGTCGGTGCAACACTGGATCCGAATGTCATCAGGGCAGCTTAATCACGCAATATAAACCAAATTAAGCGCTTTTGTATGCAGTGACAAATCACAGAGGGATTTAAAAACGCTGCTGTGTATTACCAGGTGCAACACCTGCATGTTGAAACAAAAGTAAAAGAAACGTGATCGGAAACAACCTTCTGACACATCATAAAAGACTGTATATTAGCTAATCATACATTAACTTAACAGCTTGGTTTCTTTTTCCAATTTCGGTGCTAGTGGATGGATGAAGGACAGATTATAAATAATGGATGTTATATCAGAAAAACAGGGCAAATGAAGTGAAAAGAGGAGCTTGTTCGTTCTCACCTTATGAAAAGCGGGACTACGAGGATTATGAAATTATTCAAGGGATAATCCACCTTTTTTTCAAGAGGGGATGTTCCTTATAACCCCCAAATATGATATCGACAAGATCAGCTCTCTGCTCTCCTCCCATTTGAAGTAGCAGCACTTTGTTGTGAACAGAGACTGAGGCAGCACATTGAAGCGGAGAGGGGGAAGTTTGGAGAGGGGCATCACGGCCTCCAAGCGCTCCCATCTCAACAACAACAAATACATCAGTTTGATTCTGCGACATATAGAAACTATTCATAGCACTTCAAATGTATTTAAAATAGCCATTTTATTCGGCGCTAACTGGAGAACTTGCGTATAACTCCACAAATGCGTCTACTGCACTTCACATCAGCTCTTCGGAGTAAACAAACCATCTAATGTGCGTAAATATTTAAATGGTGGTCCGTATCATACTTGGGGGTTGTAAGGAGCTAATACACCCGCATTTGAAAAAAGTGGACTATTCCTTGAACTCGTTCCGATCAACCAAGAAGTGTCAATATCAGAGCCAAATAAAGCCAAACATGAGATTACAAATGAATGTTTATGCATGCTGCAAACAATGAAGACCACAAAAATCCACTTCACCTTAAAAAAATGGAAAGCTTTTTTGTACAAATGCGTACAAGGTCAAGGCATTCAACAACTTTGAATTATTGGCGTACCGTGAATAAACTGAATATGTTACAGGAGCCACAGCGGCCTATTCAAAGCGCCGTCTCAGAGGGAGGCCCATTAGATTGATTACTGGCTCTGATATTTCTTCAGGTGACACATGGTGCCTTGTCCTTTGCCGTTCCCTTGGACTCTCTCCAGATGCTCAACAATACTCTCAAAAGACGACTTTCAGATTAGGGTGAAAACTATGAGAAGGACCATCATTAATGACAAATCAATATGATGTAATTTGCATTAGACAGGCTGCCGAGTGGAAGAGGTGTTTTCTTTAACTGTAAATATTGTCTAATTCATATTTTCCTTTGTTGGGGAATGAGTGAGCGAGGGGAAATGGGGGGGCGGGTACTCCCGATGATAGATGGCTTCTGTAATTAATAATGTCTGAAGCACAATGAGCAAAGATATAATATGATGAATGTTCATTTTATGTGCAGTATTTAAATAGGACTTATTTGCTAAATAGACCAATACTTGTTTTTAGAATGAAGGTGTGTGTACATGTATATACTTTTGGATGTTCTTTAACTTCAAATCAATCATTAAACTTGATTAGGCAATACCATTAAATTACCACAAAACACAATTAAAAATATGAAATCCATGATAACTCTTATAAATTAATAAACCCTGTTAAGAACATTCAGCTGCATTTAACTTGCTGTACTATGCATTTTTCTACACAGCTTTATGGTTCAGTATGCTTCTATGAAGGACACGTCAAAAGTACCTCATCAGTAGCTGCCGATTTTGTTTTAGAATCTAAAGAGAGGAGAGGGAAAAAAAAGGATAAATCTTTGTGTCTGACCTTGTCACCAACCTGAGCTCTACAAAGAAGCCTTGTATGCGCTCTTTTCTCATGCTCAGTGGCTGGTACAATGAATCAAGGCACAAAAGCTGAGCACTCTCAAACTGCCTGACATGCATTTACAATACAGAGCCTTGGCAAGAAAAGCTTGTACTGAATGTCCTTTGGCCCCCCTTCTCCTCGCCCTTTCTACTCCGCTACAAGCTTCTCCACTGTCTCTCTGAGGCCAGATGGGGGAATGTTACAAGCCCTCCACTCTAACGAAGTCCACGAGCCTGTGGGAAAACTGGTGCGGCTTTAAACATCCCCTAAAAGTTGCTCTGTATCCGTGTTAAATTGCCTAAATTGGTTCCGCCGTTTGCAGCAAAGACAGGTGGCAACGTGGGGTCAGCACAAAATCCCAAAGTAGAATTGTATTAAAGAGGTTTTTTAAGAGTTTTGAAGCTCATGCTTTTATCAAACGCTCAGACAAAGCCGCGCGCCCTCACGCCCACGTAACTGGATCATATCTGAAACTGCAGCGAACAGTAGAGATTTGGACGGCGGTCTGAATGGCTTCCTGTCGTCTGGCTACAAGCTCGGCAAGCTCCACACAGAGAAGACAAGTCGCAAAGTGCATTATCATGAAGCGAGGACCACTTTGTAGCACGGTGCACTCAAAGTGCAGTGGACATTTGTGTTTGTGTGTGTATGTGTGTGTGTGTGTGTGTGTGTGTGTGTGTGTGTGTGTGTGTGTGTGGAAGGGGGAGGGGGGGGTCGGAGCTACTTGTCGTGACCCTGGCGGTCTCCAGGGTGAGAGAGAGAGGACTCCCAGGGAACATAGTCTACACTCTCGCTGGGCGACTGTCCAAGCAGTTGGCCATTACAGGGGCTGTGTGCGCATGGATCCCACTCAACTTGGCAATGTCCGGGGAGAGAGAAGAGATGCTGCCGGATGCCGAGCCGCAATCTAATGACACACGGCAATCAGGCTTTGTCATTCACTGTCTGAAAACAAACCCCTCTCAGTGATCGTGGCGTATTCTCAGAGCGTCTATTTATCCCCAAAGCGTCTCTGTTCTTCCCCACCAAACCTGCTGGAAATTGCATTTAATGCTCCAGTTCCAGGGCCGCGGTGAACGGAGCTTTTGCTCGACTGTCCTGCGGGCGGCTCAGCAGAAATGGAGATTTCACGCTCCGGAGACAACGTAGCTCATGGATAAAGCCACACTTGGTTGGCTGCGTTTGCTTTCAGGATGACAGTAAAAGGGGGGATGATTTGTTTCCCTCTTTAAATAGAGTGGCTCAGTATTGCATAAACTTTCAATTAAATTTAAGAATGAGGGTGATAATATGGAAGTGTGTCAGAAAATTCTGAATTGCTAAACTACTGAAATAAGAACTTGGCTTTTTGGGAATGATCTCATAGATAATTTTCTATTAATTTAACTCACATTGAATCAGTATTATTACTTATGTGCTCATTGTGCTGAGTCTATCTGTTTTGTGTGGTAAATTGTTTACATTTTAACAGTCTCCTCTGTTCTTATGTCTCTTGCCTTAACAGAATTTTACCACCGAGTTAAACACTTAAGACTAACCCAGCATATGAGACGTGCCGAACAAATAAAACTGCCCTCTGCCAAAGCCTGTCAGCAGATTCTAGGCTGCATCTCTTGCACTTGTGTGAAAATGTTTGGGTATCCCTGAACAACATAACAGATTTGGATTATTTTTTTAATGTCAGTGTTAACACTCAAAGATATGGAGTGTAAACATGCATACATAGTTACTTCTAGGACATTCTTTATCGAGTGCTACAACAACCCCAACAGAAGCAGGACATTAACAAGTTAAAACAGCCACTCAGACCATGCCACCAATATGTCAGTCAAACAAAACATCGTTCTGAGAGGGAGAAACATCATCCCTCCACTCCAAAAAATGTTTTTCTTTCCAAGAATGTTTTAAATTCCATTTATAGCCTGGGGTTATCACCCAGCACAATGCTGAAGAGACACTGAGAAGGAAACCTCGAGTAATTTCCCCACACTGTTCCAATACTCAATACAGAATTGCAGTCCCTATAAAATTTCCTTGGTTTTCACACATATGACACAAGTGCAAGTCTTATTTACATAAATCTGTAGTATTAGAAGGGTTTAATTGCATTGCGAACATCATTTGTTAGGAAACACATCTGAGCTGCACACCCATTGTCAAAGAAACTGCATTAGCAATCAATGCAAGATGCAAAATCCGTCTTAAAGTGCTAAAGCACCTGCTTAGAGTCGTAACACTACTGTGCCATTTAAAGCACCTGAGTGGATATGACTTGCGGGAGCTTCCTGAGCAGCTAAGGAGGCTTTTTATCAATCGGCGGGATTAGTTTTATCATGGTCTCGGCTCTGCGGCTGTGTTCAACATGCTTCAGCACCGGTGGAGAATGGAGCAGCAGCACGCTCCAGACGCTGACACGGCGTGATCACCTGTGGGAGATTAACCCACCCACCTGTATTTTGACAGCGATAGACAGGGAGTTCAGCTCTTTATCCAGTTCTTTGAGGACGACCAGCTTTTTCAGTGTGAGGCTGCAGAGTCTGCGCAAGAGAGGGAGAGAAACAGAGAGAGACAGAAACGGGTTAGAGGCATTGTTAATGCAATTTGAACACACCTTCTTGACACGCTGCAGCATCAGGGGATGGAAAGCAAAGCTGACTAAGATGATGTTGCTGTTGCTACATTTTAACTTGATTTCAGGTCTGAAGGTAATTATATTAGAGCAAGTCAAACAGTCAGAGAGAATGCAATTGAATAATCATACTCTTTTTCAGGTACGCAGGATGCTTATCCTTTTTGAAATTACAATCTATCATTTTCTAATCGGACGATGCGCCAAAATGATACTGGATCCGGATTCATAGTCTGCTTTAAGGCCAAATTCTTCATTGAAAGTGACATAGAACAGATGCTTTTTGAGAAGCCAATGTGCAGAAAAATGTCTTCAGTCAGCCCTTTTCAGCCTGTTCCTGCATAAAAAGTGGCGAGCACAGGTGCCCACGTGACTTAGCACCATCTGTTATTGATCAAATGTAACAAGTAACAACGGAGAAATTGAGGGCCGTCAAGAATTGGCAAGGTTTGTCTTACGCAATACGCTTCTTTTACGGATCTGCAACATCGGACCCTCAGAAATCCCCCTCCCTCCCTCACAGACGCACACTCACGAGCTGCTCCAAAGCCTCGCCTTTACTGCAAGACACTCCACAAGGAGTCAACAACTCGCAAGCCAAGTTTGCTGAACTTCCTTCTGACCTACTTTTCCCATCAGTCCGGTCACACTGAATCGTGATCGGTCCAAGCCGAAGTCGAAGGGGAAGAGGGAAGACAAAGCAAACAAATAGCGGACCAGTCCAGTCACCCACTTTTTCCTTAAGAGCCCCTCTGCAACACTTATGGAAAGTTCAAACACACGCAAGACTTTAGTGCAAAGAGACGGTACTGTTTATAACAAGCGCAAGGAAAACTAGAGTGCTTTGTGGAGAGTGGAGGGCAGTTTGGAGCTATTGAAAACTGTTTGACAGTTTAAGAAACAGGAAATTTATATTTACATTTCCTACGATATGAACAGCTTGAAGATCTTAAAACTCACTGGTCTCTGTTGATGCAACATGTTTGTTTAATTCTCCATAGTCAGTAGTCTTTTGTACATTGTGCTGCTATTAAATACATTTGAACAATACAAAAACAAATAAAAGTTAGGAAATGATCGGATGAAGGTTGCAACGGATGTCTATTCACTTCATGATCTTTTTTGCTTGATTGCAGTAATTTAGATGGTAGACACACTAACCACGGCAACCATTATTAATATAGTAGGTCACAGCATAATTCTATCATGTTTCGCTGGAAGCATTTGAGCATAAATCATACTTGGCTGCACAATTACCTGTGTTACAGTGTGTTGGAATAACACATGAAAATCTATTTGAGGCGGGAATAATTAAATTTTAAACCTTGTAGGTAGAGCCCGGATTCAGCTAGCCTTACGGTGAGGATGAGTCACCAGGCAGCCACAGCTCTGTGTCGGATGGGGTGGGGAGGTTAGAAAGGGAAACCAGGAGCGATGGTTTAACAACATCTCTATCCCATGACAGTGCTCTCTCAGCAGACTGGGATTCACGTGTAATTAAAAAGGCTGCAGGCTCTGAAGGGGTCACCTAGTGATTTTGGGGGGATTTTTTTATCATTAAACAGAGGTGTTATCCTCACCCCTGCATGCCACTGTGTTGTGTTGCAAGTGAAACTCGGGGGGCCATCTGCTCTGGCCTGGTGCCAGCCCCCCCTCCCAGTGCTCGGACCTGCTGCCAGTTGACTTTGCCACCGAAACAAGTGGCGGAACTGACACACCCTAAACTTTTTTTGGTTTCTTTTTCTCAATCTGAGTGTTTAAATGGCATAGGGATTTCAAACAATTACATAGTGCATGTTTGTGGCTACATGTGTAAAGGATTAGTTGTGGTGTGGTCTCCCCCCCAGCAGACACATGCACTCGGGAACAACACAACGGCTTGGAGAAGACCCTCAAAGATGTATTAATCCTGAATGTTGGCGTGTCATTCCCACATTCTTGGAGAGAGCCTGGGGTGGCATCCCAGCACGCCTCGCTGTGCCAAACAGTGCTGAAACAAAAACTGTTATCAATCCATAGAGGAGACCGAGTGGGTGGAGGATCTATACCTCAGACAGCAGTTCAATATTTCTGAGACCGGGCTGGTGGAAAGAAAAGATAAGCGATACATTTTCTGCCTGTTTCCCAGTTGATAAGAGCCCACGGGGAACCCCCCTCCTTTGGTCTGAGCACTTACACCAGTTAAGACGGCATATGTCGCCTGCCAAGCTCTTTTGAATGGCTCATCATCACTATGGACAGAGTTTATTGATCCTCAGATGCACATCAGTGTTGTGGCTATAAGTCTTTTAGTTACAGCAAGGTCAATCAAGGTAGACTACTTTAATCAACACCAGAGCCATTACAACATTGATGTAATGGAACTTGAAATAGCTGTTTTTTGCATTTGAAAATATTCAACAAGGTGGACAGGTTGATCATGTTTATCTCAAAAAATTATTCGTTGTAAATTCATAACCGCTATTAATTGTGAAACTGAAAACTAACAGATTTCGCTTCATGTTTATGTGTGTATAATGAAGAATCCAGTGTGCATAGATGTTGAGACGTTCTAATTCATTAATCTCACAGTCAGTACAGTTCAAAATATCAACTGCTGTTTCAATTTTGCAGCAGGATATTGCTTTTAAACTGTCAGCTCCATTTAGGTTGCTTTAGAATAATTGTGTTAAAAGTCAAAGACACTGGAAAGGAAAGCTCTAACAACAAGTAGGAATCAAGAGTTCTACTGAACCACTGAATCTATTTGTGTTGTAATATCTTGTCAAAAGGACCTACTATTGGCTGCTTTGACAGGAAGACACTAACCAATAGGTGCCCTGGTGCTCCACGGCTAATAGCTTTAGCCTACACTGCATCACTCACATCAGCAAGAGTGGTGCTGTTCCATCGAAGCCCATTAGTGCATCCAAGTCAGTCATTGTACCGTCACTAACTGTTGACCTTTTCTGCCTCTAAAGTACAGCAAAACCATTAGCATCCAAGGCCATTTCCCTCTTTCAGATTATTATTAAGGAGAGCAGAAATGTGGAGGCTGCGAATAATACTTCATTTTCTATGAAATCTGCGGAAAACAGCTTAGAGAAGATCATAAACCAGCACTAAATGCTCTGTATTTGAATCGACTAATGCCGCGTTTCCACTGGCGGTATCGGCTCCACTCGACTTGACTCGCTTCTGGGAGCCGGTAGTTTTTTGGGGGAGCGTTTCCACTACAAAAACAGTACCCCCTGGATGGCAGCGTGAGGAAGGCGTGCCCCTTTTTTAGCTGCCATTATAACATGGGACAAACAAGAAAAAAGAAGAATAGCGCTGCTCTGTTTACTCCGTGCGTGGCTACTGTTGATGAGGCACTGACACTGTGACGATTCTCTGAACCAATCAGCATCTGCAATGTATCTTCGTCACCTTTTAGTACCGGCCCGCTTTTTTTTGGAACCCCGAGGAAGCAAGTCCAAAAAAAGTAGCACCAGGTGCCGGGTACCTCAGTGGTAACGCACACAAACGCATGCCGAGTAGAGTCGAGTGGAGCCGATACCGTCAGTGGGAACGCGGCATAACACGAGTACCGCCTGATTCACAGCATCAACGTGGTCTGATCAAGGAACCATTAAAAAGATGGGTGATGGAATTAAAACACAGCAACCTCACGGGATCAACCTTACAAATGTGCTAAATTAAAGACAGCCACTGTCGGGTAGAAATTCAATCAAGCCCCCCTGACACTTTGCTTAACATATCAGAGGGAAAAGACCCTCATCAATCGCTTTTTGTTTTAAAGTGTACAATTTGAGTTATAAAAAACACAAGACATTCTTTTGCTTTTCTTGCTGTCAGTGAAGTGACACGCTGATAAATGCAACGACTACACAATAAAATGAATTATTATGTTACCTAAATGAGCACAAGCTACTGTTGAATCAGTAGAGACGGTCAGACAGTGGCTACACTTAAATCCTTTCACTTTATCAGCGCTGGACAAACAAAGCAACTTATCAGGCAGTACATTCGGACAGCCGCGGCCAAATATTTGGTCTCAGATAAGAGGCCTGTGATTGCGGGTCATATGGCATGCAGCATTATCTTATCTTTGCTGTTTCATCCCATTTCTTTCTGACTAAAACACAAAAATACTTAAACCACTTTCTGCGCTTTCACAAATCACGCGATGGCCAATTTGAACATTTTTACTCATTTTACTTTACATTTACATTTTACTTCAACGTAGTAGCTTTATAGGATTGTTTGAAATATATATATATTTGTTAATCTTCCTAATTATGTACACATTAAAAACGAAGAGACATCTCTGTCTGAATAACTTGGCCCAATTGGGCTGAGGTAAAGCTGGAATATCAGAGGACACTGAAAGAGGTGTGGGTGGGGGATTAAAGGTAGACAGCCATGTGGAAGTGAGGGAGCTGAGCCGACACACACACACACACAGACACACACACACACACACACTACACACACTTTCAACCTCACAAGTAAATCCTTTTTGTTAGCCCCTTTGTGACCTCTCCATCCCCTTACTCTAGCTGGCTTCATTTAACACGCACGGGGCCCTCACACAGGTTTTCCGTGGAGTCAGATCTCAAAAGAAAAACTTCTGGCCTGAAACCAAGCTTCAGTCACTCGCAGCTTTGAGTTGTGGCACTGTGGTAAAATGATCTGGGGACAGGATATCTGTCGGGAGGCATCGTTTATATTATTCCGACATCAAAGAATTTTTCAAAAAATGCAAAACCAGAATCTGTAAACATCTCCCTGAGCCCTTGGCATCTACGCATGATTCAAGAGTGTTTGACTGAGCGAGTGGAGAGAGCTTTGCTTTTTGTTGATTTCATGATTTTTACAAAGCAGAACAAAAAGAATCATTTCTTACATAGACTTTTCCTGAGTGTAAAAGGGTCCTGCTTATTCAGCTGTACTTCATCCATCACAAAGAAATCGTTCAAGAGTGTTTTTCATCCGGTTCTGTCCCAACAAGCGCCATGGGCACGTCCTTTGAATACCGTCGGTCCGGGAGTACACGCGGCTGCTATTGTAACGCTATTTCTGGACCACTTTAGCGATAGCAGCAACTCAAATAACTTGGTGACAGAAACACTCTTGAGTTTAAGATACTACAAAGAGGCAGTAGTGGGTATGCCTATTGCAAAGCTTCAAAGCATGAAAGAAAAGAAGCCTTCTGCTGCTGAGATATGGCCGCTCACACCATCACTGGGTTGTCTCTCCACATTTAACAGGTAACTGAAAAAACTCTGCACTCAGAAAAATAACATCCGATTATCAAGACGCTTGCCTAAAAAATGGACAGCGGCCCTCATGGACTAAAAAGTTGATGAACCTTCTGATTTGAACGATATGCTGCCTAAGCAGAAATACACTTTTGTGATTCTTTTCCCCCTGGTCAGCACTCTGGTTGATGTTTTGCCAGTTCCATACCCTCGGATCACTGCACAACAATTGTCAGAGGCACAAAGCAGGGGGAAGTGGAGGATGGAGAACGAGTGATGTAACAGATGGATGAATGAAAAGAGACTGTCTATGTTTGGTATGTGTTGGGGGGGG
>CAESWR010000678.1:632334-642643 GCA_903171835.1 Mullus surmuletus | reverse complement strand
GCAAAGTGAGGGAAAAAACGAAGTCAAGCTTTTAGTTCCATCAATGCACTATTGCACATGTTTGCCGTTGCAGTCACATTCCTTTAATAAAGCGTGCTCCGACATAATGCTTGGCATGAAATTCTTATGGAAGCCGTGCACGGCTCCTGGAGGCGACCGAAAACACAGCCTTTCTCTGCAGCCAACCCTCACCAAGGATGGCTGCAGCACTTTGCTCATTTGCCGCGCTATTATTTGTTCATGTCTGGTTGCATAATTCAACCCAAATAACGGGTACGCTCCTCTAAAAGCCGCTTGTGAATATTTTATTCTCTACAAGAGAAAATGGGGAAAGGCTGAGGGCTCGCCAATGGAGGCGGCGAAATTTGCTCAGGCATGAATACATGTGCAGGTAGAACATACACAGAGCACAGTCATATGGAAAGTCATATGGAAAGCTTCCACATAAGGAGGAAAAATCTTTTTTTTAAATTAAATACAATTATTTTTAAATGAACAGGAAAGATACAATTATGCCATTCATTACATACAGAAAGTATACAGAAAGAAGCTGACGGATGATTCAAAAGCAGAGTAATTCTTTTTTTTTTTTTAGATCAACATTGTGTGCTACGAAGACTAATCCAGTAGACTGGTTGGGTCAGTTTTAACAAATTCACACAGTGCCATGTGCCATAAAGGCTTAGTCTGTATTTAGGGTGGCCAGCAAAAGCCATTTTAGCCCCCAAATATCTGGCTATGTGTGCCAGATGGCCATATGCTGTTTGGGCTTTAATTCCCCTAAATGAAATCTCCTCAAGGCTACAGTGAAAGAGGCTGTGACCAGGGTACACAAAGGGAACAAAGGGATTCTGGTAGTTTGGCAATGCCAGTTAAAAACCCTACCAAACCAACTCTAGTGGTCGCAAAAACAATGCATGCTTGAAGAGGTCAGCATTGAGATTGTTCAACTGCTGAATTAGTAAATCGTAACAATATCCCAAAATCAAAATATACTTTATCTAAAGTCCTTGGCTAGATTTTGCCTTGTTGCTCTGTCTCGTGTATAGATGTGAGCGGCAACAGATTGACTCCGACAAGCACGACAGGTGTCATCACTCAGGTATGAAACCACCCTGAGGGCAATGTTGAGATAAAGAAAAAAAAAACATTTGGGGGAACAGATAAACCGGTTATTTCCCAGAATGCAAGAGAAGAGGTTGTAATAGCTGCACTCATATCTGTCATAATACGCTGTAATATGGTCTTTGTGAACTCTGAGGTCACAAGGCCCCCCTAGAGCTGTGGTAAAATCTGACTATTGTCCGGATTACCAGCACATTTTATGTAATACTATCCAGGGCTGGTGCATTAGAACTTTGGGCCAGGTTTTTTATTTCCGTTTGGTGATTTAAGCCTGAGCTTTCCCTTCAACACCCATCTGACAAAAAACAAAAAAATGTCTAAAGTGTGAATCAGATTGACAGCCTGCATATTCCTGCCATGTGGGTGGTTTGGTAAAATATTTCAAAGGCTTTGTTCTGACAGTGTAGGGTGTGCCAAAAAATTGTGGAAATGTTCTACTCTGAGAAATGAAAGCATATAATGGGAACGGGAAATGCATGGTGTGAACTCGTCCCTTTACTTTATCATCAAAAGTACATTTGTGCCACCAACTGTGGAGAGCGTGACAACCATCAGAAAGTGCCATAGACGTTGTCCAATCAGATCCAATCTCTTCGACTATTTCCCCATACCTCCTTCTCACCTTCTTCAACCTCTTTGCATTACCATGCTGCATTCACACCTCAGTTACCTGAGAAACATTTTCAGGAACTCAGTACATAGATGTTATCCTTTGTTGCCGTTTTAGCAGCGATTCTTTTGTTTAGCCTCCATACGCAAACAGATGAGGTCGGCACTCCCCCGTTTGTAGTGACCATGCAAGACAAGATCAGACGAGGTTCGTTTTAATTCAAAATCAGAGCTAAAGTAAGAGGGCTTGAGCTAAAAATAAATTCAATACAAAAGCATTAGACAAGATTAAGTCCAAGAATAAGAACATTACAGAATAGAATAGAATTTGCTATTCTTCTTAAATTATGTAGTGCTGAGATGAGGACTACAAGAGCTACAGTTACCACATAAGAAAAGAGTCAAATACATTCAACTACAGCTGCAATTTGACTGAGTCGGATCATTTGAATCAGCATTCCAGTTATTGTGATGTTTATACCTCCGCGGTTCACGGGTGGAAGTGAACATTTATTAGGCTGCCACTAAAAATGGTTGTTTAATGACGTTTGGTACTTTATTTGAGGTCAATAAATTGCTCTCAACCCACATCCCTACCTCGTAACAAGTGGCGGTTTTTGAGTTCATTCCCAAAATAGATGAGCACCACATAATGTTTTATGTGTGTGACCGCCGCCTCTGCAGACGCAGGTGAATGCTGCAAGACTCCCAGCATCAGTTCAGGTTATGACTGAGCTCTAAGATCCTATTAAGGTGGACGATCTGCCTAACAGGAATGTTCACTTTGTACGGCGTCTCCTCGCAGGATCAAAAGCTCAAGAGAAAAGCCTTATTCCAATCAATCTCTCTGTCTCACCCACTGACCAAGCAAATTCGAACATCATGAGAAGACGACAAATACTGAAATTGACGAGACGTGGGAGAAATCACAGGGTGAAGGAGGGTCAACACAGATTTGTGTGAAGATAGTTTCCGTTGTCTTTGAATATTGAAACAAAATGCATTAACTTTGTTAGAGGATGTATGAATAATAATGATACACAATAATACTTTTGTTCAGCTCTGGGGAGAAAAGCTATCATCGGTTTAGCCCATACTATGCGACCATCACAAGAAAATATTCAAAATTGCTAAACCACATGAATGTATGACAGAATCCAGTATTTACATCTTGCAGCACTTAAACAAGACTTTGCACAAAAACAGAAAACGGAAGATGATTCATTTCAAAAAGCCCAGTCAAGTGGTGCAGCTTGCATAACAACGGAAAAGAAACAACAACAAAAAAGATGGCAAGCAAAGTCTGCCAGACATCTGCACTGACCCATGGGAGCTTTGGCACATCTGACCATCTGCAGCTCCTGGGTGATCAAAACAGAAGTGCTCATTTGAATGAAATAAATCTCTTTCATAAACAAGCAATCATGTTTGGCGCATTGAATGAATATAGGTTAATGCCATGATAAATGATATGAATCAATAAGACATGGCTATAAAAAAAAGACCACTTTCACATAGCCCTATTTAAAAAGTTGTGATTACAAAAGCCCTGATTTGGTCATGCTGTCGATGATTATTTGATTTATTTTCACCATGTGGCTCCTCTGATCTGCAGTAAAGATTTCGTCACTAACCTCTGTTGTTCATATATCGACGCATTCATGACTAGAATAAAGACGATACAAACAGAGCCAAACATGTTTTAGCTCATGAAGCACTCAAAAGACTGCTTTAGGAAGCCATACAGATCAAGCCTTTGCACAGCTAAGTACGGCTGTTGGTACGACGACGGATGACAAAGGGCTTTGCTCAGCTGTACTAAAAAAAAATATTTACTGCAGCATGGCCAAGATTCCCAGAGAGGAAATTAGCAACTACTTTGAACTGCGACTTCAAAATCAATAAATATACAATGGTCAGCATCAGCAAATTTGATTCTGCTTCATTTCCGAGGGTGACGGAAGACAAGAAGGAGGGATAGTTATTTAATAAGAAGTGCACTATCATTAGCATCTTCTGCTGTATCCGTTGATTTATTGACCCTTTTCCACGATATCCTTAAAGGAACGATGCCGGCACGAAAAAATGCTTTCTCACTGCTCCTCTCAGTCATCCCCCCGGCTTAATATGTCAAAATGACAAATGAGCTGAATCTACCCAATTGCTGCCTTGCGTTTCTCTATACAGTTTGTGCTATTCTCTGTAACCATGGAGAGATCTAACACTGATGATGCCAAGCTGAGGGGAAACCAAGAGGTAAGGATGTAAGACTAAAGTAAAAACAAAGCCTTTGTATAAAGGCGAGGCAACAAATAACAGTATAGATATCTAAGGCTTTAATGCTTTAATGATCAAAGGCAAGCAGACTGGCTAGGAATTTAATCCCTATTCTAAATAGTAGATGTTTTATTCCAATGGAAAATCTACTCCTTGACAATTGAGGGCCGGGACGAATTTCTGTTCCTGACACAAAATGTTTGTGTTTTTGCACAAAAGATAAAACACACACCAAATATGGGAGGCTAATTGAGAAAGAGCACATAAACAGAAAGAGGACTCCAGACAGTGCAGACTGTTAATCTGTGATTAGACAAGTGGGCTGGGCATCAAGTGCAGTGCTATTTGAGGGTTGACGCTAAGAACTGCTGTGTCCTCCACTGGGCAGCATATGAAAAACTGTTTATTCTCAAATTATTTAGAACCAGGCAGGGTCATCATCTGTTGGTTTGATGACTTGACTTGATTTTTCTTACCATCAAGTTGGCCAACATGGTAAAACCATGAGCACAGTTTTATGTGTCACAAAAACATTTTACTTGGTGGATTGATCAGATCTGAAATATCAGTTTTGACCAGGTTACTCCGAGCTCAAATATCAATTGAGAACATACTGTCACTGATGTCGGTGATGCTTGTCTTGCTTGTTTTCGAGAGGTGACTCTGCAGAGAGCAACGATGACAATGCTCCATGTTTTCAAATGGCCTGTCAGGTGCTCTCGTTCATCCACACAGCAGTGTTTTTTTGTCTGAAATAATAGTCTGCGTGTTGCTGCTGGCACATACGGCTCAGGAAATGCCTGAATGGGAGAGGTGGGAAATAAGTAGAGCAAGAACAAGAAAGAAAATATACGAGTTTAGAGACATTGTCCCCAATGTGCTTATTTTGACAGGATCCTCCCTGTGTCAGAGGACAGTTTCCTTGCCTCACTCGTTGGCTCAGAATGGTGGATATCTTTGCGAGCAAAGACCCTTGTATCCACCCACACAATGATCTGGCATTTCTCCCATTCTGAGGTCCGGGCAAGGGGGGGGGGGGTTGTCCCTTCATGATGAATTCAACAAGAGCAGCCCAAGCATGTGCACTCACTGTGTGGATGGTTGAGCAAAACTTTTCAACTGAGTGTGTAATCTCCAGCTCAGTTCCTGCCCCGCCTCCCAGAGAGCAGGTTGTTGGTCAACAAAAGAACGTAAAGAGGGGGCGGAGGGGCCGAATCGAGCAGCCTGGCTTCAGTTGCGCTGGCGGCTCTCTCATTGCGAGGAATGTGAACGTTCCCCAAGGAAATTCCTCCTCCTCCAGGAAGGCAGGGGAAGGAAACCAAGAGAATTTTGACACATTTCAGGCAGTGGGAGTGAGCATGAAAAAAAGGAGAGTGAAGGTGCCGATTGGTCTGCTGTTAGATAAGTGTGCGAACAGTACCGGCAGCCATAGAGTAGAGTTAAATCTCATTTCCTCTTCCACATAAAGTGAAATGAAACTACCAAATATGAAGGAATGTTTCCTAATTTCAATATCCACTTTGATACGGGCCTGCTGCTTCAAAGCAGACTCGTACTGATTCTGGAAAAACACAAAAATGACCAGATTCAAGGTCTTCCTTTTACTACTTTCAATCAAAACAGTCAATATCACACAGTTGTTTTTTCTTTTGATTGCATGACATAATGTGTCACAAGTGCAATCACTGTTATGCACATTCAAACCAATTTAAAATAAGTCTAGGATACTCAGACGAAATGTGCTAAATATTGACAGAGCAACACAGAAAAACGCCAAAAACAAGTCACAGTCCTGAAGGGCACTGGAGATGGCCGATCTGCTCTTGTTTATGATGCCAAAAGGAAGCAGAGGATTAAGCTGTCAGTGACTGTGTGCAGCATCTGATTACTAGCTCTTCTTTTCCTGTTATGAAATCAGATTACTGCGGCTCCCCTGCTATGATAAACAATATCCCAGTCTTGAAATGAAGGGGTTAATCACGGGTGAAAGGGCAACATAAGCTCATCTTATATGCATTATAAACCGACTGCTTGATAAACAACAATGCTCAATACTGTCTGACTTTAGTACACATTGGGATTGTTTTCAGTTATCCCGTTTGCCGACAGCACATACCATTTTGATTCAGTGCATGGAACTCGGGCAAAAGGGGAAAAATGCTCCAACTAGGATCTGGAAAATACAATAATTTACAACTGAGATAAGGGTCTGCGGAGAGCGGAGGTCATTTTAGGACACGTGAATCATGCAGCGAGCGAGACGGAGGGCCTGCTCAGCTGAGATCCACTTCAGAGGAGAAAAATGTAGTTCTGCATCAATTCAGTGAAATGATTATGGATAAATATGTGCTAAAAAATATCATGCAATATAGTGGTGACAGATTTCCAATGCCACCTTTTTTCAGTCTTGGAACCAAGACGGAGGCAAACTAGCAAATGGCTTGAGTCATAAAAGGTAAAGGCTATGATATATGACTGCAGTAAACTATCTTTGAACTTGATAAGAAAGCAGACTCTCCCATCCTGATACTCATGCTCTACTGTCGCACTGTACTGACTTCATACCAAACAAACACCGAATCTGTCTTGCCAGTGACATGAGCGTGCCAATTAGAATCCTTTGCTGGAAGTGAAACCCTCTACTTAAATTATGATGATATTCATTTTGGCTAGCATTGTGGACTCAAAGTTCCAAGAGCAAAGCTTAGACAGGAAATATTAACAAGTTCCACAGATAAATAGGTGCTACAGCATTATTCAGATTGACGGGATGTTTTGTGGTGACTTATAGTTATCACTAAAAGAATGGTGATGCCCTAAGGCAAAGTGCTCCAAAAAAACGTAATTAGACTTGAGGAAGATTTGAAATTCAGACAACTAATTGCTTGCAAATGTTTACCGAAGTAATTAATCAACTGAGGGGTAGGATCATTTTATGCTTCTTTTTGCAACAAGTAAAACAACTTCTGTCTGCTGGAACATTTTGCACCACTTCGTCAACATTTGCTTCACTAAATAATCGCCATTGCATGAATAGAGACCATGATATGAAATCTGTACGAGCCTGTCAAATGGTTGATGAAAACATGCTTACATGTGGTTCTAATACTGGTCAATGAGTACCCTGTTCGTATATTATAGTTCACACGCATCAAGCGACCAGCGCATACAAGCCCTGTCTTTGATAAAAGAAGAAACAACATTCCTTGAATTAATCCCTGTAAGCATTACTGAAGTGCGGCTCAGGAGGCCTCTCCTGCATTTCATCCCTCAGCTATCCTTAGTTACTCAGCAACATTGCCAGACCTCTTGTCAGCTATTTGCGAAGGCAAATTAGGAAATAGCCAGCATAGTCTCATTATATACCACCCCCCTTCAATAGAGACTGCTTATGAGAAATAAGATGCAACATCAAAACTACTTGGAACTGAAAACAGTGGAGGATGGTGAACTGGCAGGAGGAGCAGCACTGGAATAAAAACAGTGATTGTCTTAATGTTCGGATGGAGCTGCCACTACATTGGTTTTGCAGGTACAGACAGTCAAACCATGGAACGCACCACAAAGAAAATTTCAACACAACCTGCATCTAATAACAGCAAGTGCAAGTAAAAGCCTCACTGTCCACACAGATAATGACAACTGATTTCATGAAGCTGGCTGGGAGATTTTTCACAAGTCAAATAGCCAGTCAGAAATACCATGGGTGGCTTTTCATTTTTTTAAGAAATCCTGCCTGGCTCCCTGCCATAGGTGTGTCAACAGCAAAGCTGTCGGTAACCACAATCCCATTCTGAGAGAGCCTGACAACATATTTTCCATTGTGTATGAATGTTTTCCCTCTGCACGGGCTTCGGGGAGGCTGTGCGGCTTTGGAGGATCAATTTTGAAAATGTATCCCTATTAAGGATCAATTTGAAAATTGATCCTTAATAATTATCTCCCAAGTCTTTATTTAATTTGTTAATGAACAACAGCTGTGCATAATATTTCAGAGAACCACAAATTTGAAAGAAGTTAACTGTTAACAGTCGCATGTCCTCATCTGGCACCATGCGACTCGGCTGGACACCCGCACATGTTGGAGTCGTGTGAAGGAGCAAACAGCTGCGCACAAAATGGCCCAGCCCCTGAAAGAATGCCAAGGCAGAATCCCCAAAACAGACCATGGGTTGGGCTCTATGCAAGACCTTTTGCACCAGTCAGAGGTAAGTGATCTAGAAACACAGAGGGTAAGAAATGGGACCAGCAAATTACTCTGTGAGCTCCACAAACCCACAGTACTGAATAATAAGCAGAGAGGGAAGAATATTTTAAACATGAATAGATTTTCTTTATCAAGGATAAACACACCAAGACAAATAACCAGCCGCTGTGACTGGTAAACCTTTATGCAATGCCCCAGGTCATTAATAATCCATAATCATCATCATCCACCTTATTCAACTTTAATGTTACACCTTGTGTAACGTCCCTTATAGACATCAGCTAGTATGGAGGCAGATGGGAGGAAATGAATGAATCATGTTCACAGCTTTTTTTTTTGCTGGACTCCAGAGTCTAACATAATGGATGCAGCAATCATAGGCAACCTCATTCACCTCTTACTGAACATGGGATTTATCCATTTATGACCAAAACATACATTCCTAGCTTTCAAACACAGACACACATCAGTGATCATATCGTGAACATTTTCGCTGAGAAAAGAAATCACAGAATCTAAAGCCGTTTCCAGAGCATCATCGTAAAAAAAAACAAACGAATGTGCTCACAAGCAAACATCCTGAAATCAGCTTAACGTTCTATGAAAAGCAAGGAAAATTGTCATCGTTGCTGCAAATTATTCATGCTTTTCCACACGATATGCATTCATTCACACTTGCACACCCGTGCAGACAGTGTGTGGGGGGGGGGAGAGGCAGCAGGCAAACACAGGCACTCATGCACGCACATCCATCGACTGTGGACGAAGCCCTCCCTTTGCAAGCCCACTTTCCTCCCAATGAGTAGAACAGATCTAGGTCAAAGCTGATTAATGGAACCACAGCTCCCGAGAGGGTTCTGGTCAGGTGGCAGCAGTGCCTGCTCACTGACCATGCATTGCTGACATGTTTGCAGGGGATCACTCCTGCACTCAGCATCCCAAAATGTTGACATGTGAGCAAAAACATGGGGTGACCATGCGGGTGAGTGGCAGTCAGGGCGCGCGCACGCACATGAAAGTGTCAATCAAAACAAGTCGCTCCAGCCTTTGTGCGAGCTGCTGTGTCAACACTATGGGTGTTTGTTGGTGCTTTTAAAAAGGCGGTGGAAGCTGGGGGGCACACACACACACACACGCGTCACTGTATTTATAGACAGTTATGTCGCTGCTGGGTGGCGTGCATTCCACGCAGCAGTGGGGGCACAGGGGCCTGCGTGGGACGTGGGGGCATTTCCGGACGCTTTGACTTTGTAGTTTTCCCGGCAAACGACCAGAAACACTAGTTAGCCGAACTTTTGCTAGCGGGTTCTCATAACGGTCGGAATTAAAAATCCAATACAAGCAGCAAACTATTACTGAAACAACAGTTAAAAAAATGCCGGAAAAAACTGTAAGACGTGCGTTTAATTTTATTCACACGTGTCGTTTGTTGGTAAATAAGCAGCGGGTCAACTTAGCCGGAGGAGCGACACGCTTTTAGATGGATGTTTGCTAGGTAGCTTTAGCATTAGCTACGCTGCTAGCTAGCGTTAGCCGTCCCCACACTGTAAGAAATGCATGGCAGCTCGCGCCCCCTTTGCTTACATTTGGCGAGGGCGTTGTTTGACAAACACACACACACACACACACACACACACATCAATGGTACCTCGGCACGCAGCTCGGGGACGATCGGTCTATCTCCCAGGTGGCGAAGAGGTTCATGGGCACCGGCACGCCGCCGGAGCCGGAGCCCGCGCCGAGGACCAGAGCCCCGGCCAAAGCCCCGGCGGGCAGCACCGTCGGCGCTGGTCCTGCACCGCCGCCGCCGCCGCCGCCGCTGCTCGGGTTCAGGAAAGCGGCCCGGACGCCTCCTCTCTCTACAGCCGCCGCCATCATCACCTCCACGGCCGGGGGTGGTGGGGGTGGTGGGGGGGAGCAGCTCGAAGGTAAGTGTCGGACGTAGTGTGCCGCTGCTGCCGCTGCTGCTGCTTCCAGCTCCGGCTCCTCCAGACTCGCAGCGCCGCTCCGCTCCGCTCTGCTCCGCTGGCTGGATGCTGATGGTCGGGGCGGGGCGTGTCACTACTGGTGGGGGGGGGGGGGGGGGGGGGG
>CAESWR010000678.1:577074-605636 GCA_903171835.1 Mullus surmuletus | reverse complement strand
GGGGAGGTATCTGGCCGCCGCTTCGCTCCCCGCAAGTTTTTATGTGTTTGTTAATGAACACGCGGCTCTGAGGTGGTCGGGGGGGGGGCAAGGTGTGAACCCACCGCACGCCGCCATATCCAGCAGATGCCTTCGAAATGACAGCTGGCGAGGCAAATGGTCCAGAGTGTGAACATTCAAGGTAATTACGGAGTAATTATCCAGCATTGCTGCCATATGGAAACCAAGAGGGGCCCATACATCTTATTTTCATCCCGAGATGGATCGGTTGTTCATATATCAAAGTGTGACGTCTTTACCAACAATGGGATGAAGTTGATAACGTGGCTGAACTTCTCTGCAAATCTATTTAGTTGGGTGGAAAAAAAAATCCTTCTCCGGACTGCTGCTTCCTACCCAGAGACGTGAGTCAGTTATGAAAATAGACTGCTCCCACAAGGACAAATTATTCATATGGGCCGTAAGTTTCATCGCAGTGGGAGGATGACGGATATACCGTCGTGCTGTCAGCAGGTTTGTACATTCATTAGCAGAATACGAACCAAGGGAAACATCTCTGTCTCATCTTAACGGTCTATAATTATGTATGGCACTGCTATTTTAATTTGACAACCCCAAGATGTCATTAATAAGCCATTTCATTCTTAAACTTTTGTCTAGCTGTTTTTCCACTGACCTCCAAAAAACTCCCTATCTCATGTTTACCAATGAGCCCCCCCAACCCCCCCACCCCGCACATCAAAAGTGGACATAATGAACACACCACATCAGTGCACTAATTCATTTTTCACACTTCTAGCAACAAAACCTCCTGTGAGAACAGCTGTAGATGTAACCCCTATCATTGATCTTGCAAGGCATAGCCCGAGCCCCCCAGCCCTGGCGAGTTTTTGATGTTTTCTGCCGCCTCTCCTCGCCGCTGAGATGCCTCACCCCCCTGCCTGCAGGGCTGAAGAATAACCTGCTCCGCTCAAACCAACACATAATCGCTTATCTACACTTGTCATGCCAGGCCCACTACCTGTGCAGTTATTTGTCTTTAGATCGTCCTGGAGATCGGTTTACGCTGACTGCACTGGTTCGCACAAACAACAAACAGTCTTGCCCGGGGTGAAGACATACACACTCAACATTCGCCACTTGCAGCACACATGCATAAACACACCCAAAAAGAATATAACCCTCCTTAAGGCTTGGGTTGCTGTGTAAAGATTCACTGCATAAAGGACAAAGTTGAGGCAACATTTTCGCATATAAGACAGCAAATATTGCTCGAATATCCTCTTTGAAGGGTATTACGCTGACAAAAATCCACTCAGTCGTGGCAGAAAATCTTTAGGAAGTGGCGCATGAAAACATTCATTATAGCCATTAAATTTGTTATTTCAGATTTATCTGCCGTCGTGAAACGTGCCATGAGAAAAACATCCATCCGCTAATGGCAGTTTTTCCTTTTTAGAAAAATTTCAGCGTGCGTGGTTCAAAGTTTAAAGTTGAAAAGAGAAGGTGCAAAAAAAACACTATTTATTATTCAAAAGAGAAAGACACACATATGGAGATTTGAGAGCCCACGAATACGCCTTTTAACCACCAAGCGAGATCTAGAATCGTGCACCTCCAACATGCATATATAATCACCTCACCATTTAATATTTAATCCTCATGAAAACACAGATTGTAGATGCGTATTTCGGGGAAGGTGCGACGAAGGAGGGACGTGTGTGTGCGGGATAATTGCTTATTTGTTCATCGCCGGTCAGATTCTGTCGTTGAAGAAGAACGGAGGTGCATCAAGCTGGCAGTCTGCCCAGGGTTTACCCAAATGGAGAATGCTCAGAATGGGAAATAATTTCACAAACCATTCATGACTGTCTCTTCCCCCTGCAAAGCTCTTGATGTATCACGTCAAGTGGGGAGACTTAAGAGAAAGAAAGGGAAGGGGGGGGGAGCTGCAGCCTGTGCTCTCTGAAGCTTTTCCTGTGTTCATTCATCACAAACCCACAGGAAGACGCGTACACCCCATAGATTGATAACTGTTAAAGGATGGAGGCCAAAAAGAGGCACTGGAGTTGCTCACAGAGGAAGCCCCGGCTGGGAGGCCCCTATCAGATGAGTGACTGAAAGGGGACAAGCAGAGAAACAGCGCAGATAGCGCTGCAGATACCGCTGCAGATACCGCAGGGTTATTGATGTGCGGCAATAAAACAGCAGGAGGCCTGTTAGTACAAGCTTAAGAGCTTGTCTCCATCTCCACGAAACCATCAATCATAACTACTTTTATAGCCAATTAACAATGGCTCACTGCTTCAAAGCTAATGGATACCGTGGCAGCTTTTTCCCTCCAGAATTTTGCGAAGAAAAAAAAAAGCACACCTCAGATAAATGAAATTAAAAATCATACATGTTACACTAATAGAAAGTGAGACGAGGCTGAGCGTTGCCGCAGTTCTTTCAGGGATCCTTTAAATACGGGGTGAAAATGGAAGTGGAACCCTTGATCTTAAATCGTTAATTATGGAGTAATTAATTCTCATGCTACTTAAATGTGAGCAAGTAATAGATATTGCGTGGAATGAGTGGGAGGGAAATGACTGGAAATGCTGGATTACTGTCAGCGGGGTGGGAGAGATATGAAATCGGCGCTATCGAGCAACTTAGGGATCTGATTCACGCGGCATCAGATGGGAGTCAAAATGAAAGCGCTTAATAATGGAAACCGAGACTATGATATTCCCTTAGGTGGTTTACTGTCAACACCTGGATTTTAGAGGGAACATGTGAGCGGAAGAGACTGAAAAAATCAATAATCACTCTTGATTTAGCTTTATTTTTGAGTGTCCACCGCTGTGATTGATACTGTCATTATACGAACACAGTATGTATCATCATTCCAGTGACCTCTGTGGTGGACCGATGGATAATGTGATCCAAATGTTGATAAAACACTGAAACTTTCCCTATCAGGCGAGGAGCGACCGGTTTTGAATTAATTCGGATCAGGAGTCAAATCACCTCAAAGGGGGTTTTAATCAAAACTTTCTCGGGGAAGAAAGGAATCGATGAATCAGTCACTCCACCTCGGCGCACCGCGATCCTTCTCCAAACGTGCAAGGACGCACAAGGACATCTCCACTTTCTTTGACTGCAGGGTTATTCAATTTTCTGGATGTTATGCGATACAAGTGAGATTGTGCTCACTCGGTGAATAGAGATATAACATCTCGTCAATTTCCCCCGCCGTTTTTTTTTTTTTTTTNNNTTTTGGGAATGTGGATACCCTTTACTCATAGATATTAAACATCTAAAGTAGAGATCGCTCCCTTCTCTCTTCGTCTCAGTGTGGTGTTGACCTTTAACATCATATACCCCCTTAAAAAACAGAAATTCAACAAAAAAAAATACAATTCTTGTACATCCCTTTGCTATTAAAGAGCAAGTGTCGTCCAATGTTTAAACTCAGTGTCATTAACCGTCTAAATGAACGATTAAATGCCATTTTAGTCAGTCTGGTAGCCGCGTTAAATTGGTATTTCATTATCTACCCAGGTTGGTATTGTGTTTACTTTTCCTAAGCATCCCCTTCCAGCTATCAAGCCGTGAAGTTAGAGTGTTAGAACATTCAACATGCTCATTATTATCATTTTTAGTACTATTATCTTGACCTAACAGTGCTGGGGCGACCACACGTCTGAATTTATCAGGCAACACTTGCTGCAGTTGCTGTGTGAGAGCAGTGTGAGCATATCTGCTGCTGTTTTAGCTTTCAGTGCTGCTATTTCATCTTCACGGAAAGCTGTGGTTTGCACAGTTTTAAAGAACACAGTAGAAAAAGCATGATCTTATGGAGATGTAGTGCAGGATGCACCTCGCAGACCAACATTAAGTTTGCATTAAATAGTTGTTTCACTGATTTCTTCATTTATGATCAGTGTATTCGTGTATTCCTGTCACGTCATACACCGGTCGGTACACACACACCAGGCAGCTCTTGTGGGTAGAAAGTATTTTTGCCATTCATCATCCCCCACCTGACACGACACTTGCCCGGTTAACATCTCCATCTCATAGCGGCGCCACTTTGGGCGCTGTCCGTGGTGCTGAGGATGAGCTCGTCCCTTGCTCAATTCAAAGGCTGAATGCAAAACGACCTCTTGTGCTCAAGAGAGCTCTTGGGCGTGAAATTATTCTCGAAATTTGTCACCAGAGAAGCAAGTGGACATCACCACGAGCAAACAATTTTGCATATCTTAGAATATTGTAACGTATAATTCTGCATGAAGGTGCCTTTCCACTGTAAACACCAAACAATTTACTGCCTCGGAAGAATCCCATCCAGCAGAGTTAGACATTTTCACCCATCCCGTTTTTAGTAATGAGAATTGACTTTATGGCTTCACGTACGCACAGGCTGCACAAATATACAAAGTGGCTGAAATTAATAAACAGCCGTAAATGCGAGGCGGCAGTGCTATGAATAAAATCATGTCTCACCTGCATTTTCTGGCCAGAGAGTTTAGTGCAAATTAGCATAGCTTTGCATAAAGATAACCCCAAAATCTTCTGAGACAGCACCTCCAAAGAGCCTCTTGTCTATCCTTTGCTCCATCAGGACACAAAGTGGGACGCTTCTTTCTTGATTTTACTTCACTTTGACTTCTTGGCCGATGCACCAGGACGGCCCCTCGGTGCGGCCTGGCTGGACGGCGACCTCACAGGCGACGACAAGACTCTCAATAAGTCGCTGCATTGAGCTGCCGGGCTCATCCCGCTCTTGGCAAGAAAGCCGAGACGCTCATTTCCTTGAATGTCAAACTCTCCCTTTGGGTAGGAGAACGTTTTAGGGGTGCGGTCTGATCGATTTGATCGACAGGGACGCCGCATGTGCCTTTTTCTCACCTGCATCTCCCCCATTTATTTCCATTTCATTGCCCAAACTGTGATTTCCAAGGGTCTTCATGCTGTTTTCCCATTCAGACCACTTGTGGAAACTAATACGATACTCATCAGCTAATTAGTCTTCGTCAAGCACGGCATGTTCCCTAACTGCCGGCTCCCCGCTCGCCCTCCTGTCTTACCACCTGTTCTGCATTGTCTCATTAGCTCCGTTGTATTTCACTCCCCTGTCTTCCTTCTGTTTCCGTCAGATCCCTTTGCTTTACTTTAACTTTCATCGCCCGTCTCGTTTTGTTAAACCTCCAGACCTCGTTTCAGAGTTCTTACGAAATGTCCGGCTCTCCTGTTAGTGGCGGCTGCCCTTTCATGTTTTTGGTGGGGGGGGGTGGTCCGCGGGGGGGGGGGGGCGGGCAGGGCGTCCACCTGTCTGAACACGTACACAGCCTGCAAATATAAATAAGGCCGCGAGACGTTTCCCTCTGAATCCGGGGATGTCTCTACATCAGGAGGGATGACAGAGGAATAAAAAAGACGCTTGCTAACAGTGAGAGTGGGAGTAGTTGGCATATGGTCTAAAACAAATCCTCAGTTGTGCGCCAATAAAGATAGGAAATGATCATCTCTGGCATGGCTTTTGAAAGGAATGTCACAGATTTCCTCTCTATTACGAGTGAAATGTCTCAGCAGGTTGCGGATCGAGAGGCAAGCCAATGCGGATTGTTCTTGTGGGGGAAGGGGGGGGGGGGCGTCGTGCTGCACTTTTTGTTCCCCCATAGGTGCACTCAAAGGGCAGCATTGTGGTAAAATATTGATCTTCTGTCAATCAAACTTTTTAGGCGATCTGTTTAATTGCCCGTGTTTCATCTGTCTTGAGTATTGCTTTGACTAATCTCTTCAACATGTAAATTAATATGCCAAATATTTATCTAACCGTTTCTATTTTGGCTTCTTTTTTTGTTTGTTTTTTAGAACTGATCTTCTCATGCCAGTTGCCTCCTCGCTGCACCTCGCTCCATCCCAGAATGACTATGTGATGTGATTAGGTTCCTAAATGGAGCATAACGTTTGAAAAGTGAGAAATGTCAGCACCTGGCAAGGTGATCCCGGAGTCATTGTTATTGATCAACAACACTGTCGGCTCTCGTGCAGATGGATGGTCGTCATTTGGCTCACCGGGGCCGCGCGAACGAAAATCGTAGTTATTGCTCTTCACCCCAAAAAAAAAAGAAAAAAAAAGTTGGCCGTCAAACTGGTGGGAGCAGGAATCACACGGAGAAACGGATTTCGGGGGAAATCAATGTGGATGCGAGATGCGGAAGTGACAGACGGAAAGAAGGGAGTGGGTGAGTTATGGGAGGGGGACGGGGGGGGCGGATGGACTCCGTACGGGCCTTGAGTCCTCCATTCACCGGATGATAGACGGTGACCCGGCCTGTCAGGGGGCCGGCGTAGGCGGGGTAATCACTCAGCCCCCCTTCTTTTCCTGTTTATTCTGCCCTTGTTAATCCTCCGCCGCGATAAATCACAACACAGATTCAATCTTCTATTTTTCTGAATTATATACGAAGCTTTTTTACGAGTTAATCTATAACTATAACTTTTTATTCAGGCTCATTTACATCTTGCGTGTTCCTCCGCCCATAATACAGTAACAATTCCAAGCTTGATGTCATTTTATAAGGCGTGTGCTTGCATGCGTGTGTGTGTGTGGTGTGTGTGGGTGTGTGAGAGAGAGAAGGGGATCAGGAGACAATCTCACAACCACCAGCAGGACTTCTTTGACAAGGGCAGCAGCCTGTAATTTATTCTGATGGCTCTTCCCTCCCTCCACGCGGCGCTGAAGGTCATCCTCCGCCCTGATAAGAAAGTTGAAAGAAAAGCATTTTCACAAGTGATAATCAACTGCTTATTCCTTCAAATGCCAAATCTGAGAAGTGGCCGGTGCTGTTTTTGTCGTCGTAATACAAGCTGTCAGGTTGCGTTGCGCCGCCGGGAGGGGATTTAACCGCTGCAAGGTTTCATTCCCGGGGTGTCAGGCTGACAAACACAATTGATTGAGGTTGTTTCGGCGCCGGGGAAGGCCAGAGAGCACCAAAATGAGCCATAAAAATTGATAAACAATGGCCGAGGAAAGGAGCTGGCATTTCACGAAACCGACAAATTCCCTGAAATATATCTCTGGCGATTTATGCCGAAGTGTTTGTGTTTAACTTGCTTGGAGGCCACGGACCCTCGGTTAGTTTTATAGCCCGCCACACATTTATCCTCATACTCACGGCGTGCTTTGTCAACAAGCGGCGAGTCGGAAGTTACGCCGTTCCTGTTTAAATGTATGTATAAATATGATACGCCGGCGTTCCGGAGGAAGGATATTTTGGAAGACGGAGTTTATTATTAGACGCCCGGCATTACATAGCGGTGTGAGGGGCCGAGCGTGTCTGAGCGAACGGGGCTGATTGCTTTAAAAAGAGAAATCTGTATGGTGACTTCAAAGAAAAAGGCAGATAAGCTATGTCAGGAGGAAAAGAATTAGGGGAAAAAAAAATCAAGGCTGTTGCAGAGGGAAATGGATTGGATGCTGACAAAATACACACACGCACACACACACGCACGCGCGCACTCATCCGTCCACACATTTGCCTTTTAACGTCGTTTAAAGAAACATTTTTGGTTCCATCAAGCCGTTTAATCCGTACCTCAATGGATTATTAAAACGGCAAACCACCTCAGACCGACGCGTTATCTGCCGCCTTTTACACGTTGTTGGTTCACCCTCACTGCGGAAATGTTTCTGGGAATAGATTCATTTCGGATTATTTCCTATGACTTTGCTTCGGGAAATGAGTTTTAGATTTCCAGAGATGAAAGTTCACATGCTTCCGATCTCGGTTCATGACTGCTTTGCAGATGTTGCTATGGCGACATAGTGGTTTGATAACAGGAAAGGAGCACTTTAAGCAAATCCCTTTTCCCCCCAGAAGACAAAACAAGTGCATTTTGAAAGCAGACAAAAGCTCTTTGCACTTTTTTCCCCCTGACCCGCTGCTGCCCCGCATGCTACACGTCTAATGACCTAAAACTTGTCGATTGAGGTCGGGTGAAAAAGTAGAGACAATTCAACATTCTTCTAGGAGACACAAAGGAGCCAGTTAATTCAGGGCTGTTATGACATTGAGCTATTATAGGCAATGTTCAATGAATCATTAAAGCAGAGTCATCAGGGGGTGCTGCCTTTTACTGTTGACAGTTTGATCGACAGCGAGCCTTCCTCTCTTTATTTACAGCTGTCATTGATTGCTTTGTAATGTAGACAGATAGCTCACATATATCTGGAAGTACGCCTCCCCGAAGCCTTTCTGCCAGAGAAGCTTTGGGAAGACAGGTAAGGAAATATAAATAGCAGCAAAATTCCTCAAAGGCAGCAGGTCGCGGAGGAGGACTCTCACCCAGGAGAGTGGAGTTTGAACTTTGAGTGATACTTGGTGTCATACTTATTATTTTTCCACATTGTTTTTACAGCGGAGAGGTCAAATTGAAGGTTGTTTCTTTTGTTGTGCTTTATGGTTTGACTATACGTTGTTATGACCATGATTGCACGCCATGCAACGGCCGGCTTTGTTTGCACCCTGCAATTTTGTGCTGACAAACAACAGCAAATCCGTTGCTGTCACCTTCTTGGGCAGCTTCATCCTCCTCGACATTGATTGTTTTGCGGATGGACATACAGAAAGTGGGAAGCCTTCTATTGCAGCGGCTGCAGTTTGAAATTGTGCTTCCTTTTCTTCCTACTTTCTCTCACCCTCTGGAGACATTTAAAAAGAATATATTTTACTTATCTTAATACAACAGGTCATTATAAAAACATGATCTCCCCCCTCCATGTGCTGCAGTGGTTTATCTTGTCTTTTTCAGGCACAATTTCAGACAACATTCAATCATAAATCTAAAAACCACAACTCAACAATAGTACTAAATGATGGGATCAAGAACCAGCTATTTGATCTCTACCATGGACTCAGAGATTTCGATTCAGATTAAACCAAATCGTCCAGGGGTCCGAATTGAAGATGGGACCAAGTCATTGTTATGCAAGTCCCAAGTAAGTCTCAAGTCTTCAACCTCAAGTCCCCAGTTAAGTCCTAAGTCCTACAGTTGGAGTTTTGAGTCCTTTCGAGTCTTTTTAACAACATTGTAAAATTCTTTAACACAGATCACATATGCTTTTAAAATCTGTATTTATCGTAAGAAATATTGTAAGAACATTCTTCATACGCATTTGAAAAAAACAGTGTAAGTAAAAACAAATTGATTGGATGCATGCTTTCGGCCCAAAACAACGTAGATCTGTTTGAGTGGATGTTGTGCCGACAGCGCAGAGGCACAAAAAGATGCAAATATACCGTATACAACAACATACATAATCTCTGGGTTTTGGGGAAAGTAACGATTTATATTTTATCAAAGCAAGTCTAAAGTCATCGAATCATGTGACTGGAGTCCACACCTCTGGAAAACGCGTTTGAAACATAACCTTCCACATGAACCACATGACATGGTTTTCCTGCTGAATTTCTGCCAGAAAAACCACTTAGGCAAACCTCTCCCATGTTCGGTTTTTACAATTTGCAACACTGTAAAACATAAAGTAGCTGGATATTTATGTGACTTTACTGCCTCGCTACATGTCATCGGTAAGTAAAAGCAAATGGAACTAATCCATTATTGCACCTATAGTGTTCTATATGAAATGTATGTGGGAGGTCACCAGCTTCCATTTTGTCTTTAAGCCAAGAAAAGAATCATGATTGGTTTATTTCAGCAGGCACATCGAGTTATCATCCGATTTTCATTCCAGGTATAACAAATAACCTTCATTTCATTCTATTGAAAAACCTGCAGTAAAGCAAAATGTGCGTTGTGATATCTTTGCCTCCCCAATCTGTGTCGGCTGGCTGCTCGACCTGCAGCCTTGTGAGACATTTCAATCGCCACGAAGAGGAAACCTATGACATTCTTTTAAAACTGTGCCAAAGATCTTCTTTTTTCTTCATTGTCATATAACGGGGGCTTTTCGATCACAAGCCAAATGTCAACTGCTTCTTCTGTCGCTCTTAGTCTTTTTTATTCTCTTTTTTACATGTTCTACCCCAAATAAAGTAGCCGTGTGTGAATTACAATGTGTCAAAGGATTTTTTACTGCTTAGTTCCCTAACCGAGGGGAGAAATTACATGTGATTTAGCTCTTAATGCCGGCGATGCTTTGACGGAATTGCGCGGCAACCCTAAAATAAAATACAGATTAAGAGCAGGAAGGAAATTCCCTTTAAATAAACGTCAATGCTCTCCGCGGACCTCCATTTGACGCTTTGGTGAAATAGCAATCCTGAAAGCAATTTACTTGGACGACTAGCGGGTGGAGCGGAGATACGTCTTTTGGGTGCGTATACAAATGAATGTGCGTTCCTGTTAATGAAATGACTCATCAGGAGTGTTGTTTTTTTTATTTCTTCCGGACAAAATAAAACAGATTCATTTAGAAAATAAGCCATTCGACAAAATTCATGAGGAGTAAAACTCATCAGGAGCTGCATTCGCCCTAATGTGCTATGTTACTCTTATGCAAACATATTTTGGATGTGCCTCTGCAATTACGCTGCTGTTTTAGTTGAAGGGACGGGAGCGAGGGGAGAAACCCTGGCAGAAAAAAGCGAGTGTTGGCTTGCTGTCAAGTGTTGTAGCAAATGGGAGCTTACCAGACAAACACAACACAACCCACAGGGCCTTCTTACAGCGAAACATGCTGTTCCTCACACCTTGGTCTCCAATCTCCGCTCCCCACTCTCTACACTGCTGCTCCGAGGCGTTCAAAGAGCTGCATCAGACTTATGATTCAGCTGAACTTCATTTTACTTTTCCAAGAAAGTTAAACTAGTTGCCGGGTTGTTTAATGTCTGACTGCTGCTCACAAACTAAAAAAAAAAAAGAAAAGAAAATGCTTGAGGTCCTTATTATTTGAGCTGATTGAAAGAGCATATCTGCAAAAAATGCCCTTTAAGAACCATTTCAGATACATCGACTCAATAAAGTCTTACACGCGCTTTTCAGACACCCGCCAAAGAAGTTTGAGTCAAAGGCAAAGGCGGGATCGTCTCTGTGAATTGCATCTTGGAGTTTCGCGAAGGCCGCTACCATGCGCGGACCAAATGAAATCAAACCTGTCAAATTGAGGCTGGTGGAACACAGGCCTGTCCCTGAGTCTCACTGTCCCTGCCCCCCCACCCCCCACCCTCCCTCTCCCTCCAGACCCAGAGCCAACCTCTCATCTGCACTAAGTGCTGTCATTACAACCCGGTCAATACACCCCAAACCCCTGTGCTCAGCTATGTAGAGCAACACCAGCCACGCCGATCGGTAATCTGTGCTGAAAAGGCATGGCCCAAAAATGAATTGAGGATTACATGATTGAGCAAGATTGGCTGTTTAAGACGTTGAAATACAATATCTTTGAACGGCGCCGACGTAGGGCGCCCTCGGGAAAGTCAAGAACACATGAGTGTTTATTTCTCACCAGACGTTTTCTTTACAGTCTGTCAATAGTAACGACCCTCCCTCCATGGGCGGCATCGTGGGAAACTGTAATTATCTGTCACACTTATTCCAAGGTCGCAGTGTTGGCTACTGGTTAACAAGTCCCTAAAAAACACTCTGTCAAGAGAAACAACGGCAGAGCTCGATGGAGTCATTGATGTGAGACGACGGAATGAAGCAAGGACGCAAAGGGGGGCCACGCGCCGGATCCTTGAATTCGGAGAGACACAGCGATACAAAAGTACACAAACACACAAAGAACAAAAGAACCACTGATTCACTCAAATTGGATGCACAGTAATAACAATGATAACAGAAATACTATATTAATACTACTACTATTACTATATATCGTTATTTTGATCATTTTTTACGCATGAATAAGGGAACTTGGTATTCGCCGCATGGCAGCACCAGCGACATCAAATGTACATTCCCTATGCAGCCTTCCTGTTATTGTTCGACTGAGCATATAGTGAAAATATATACTGTCAAACCTCAGAGATTCAGAGACATTGTGTCTCTCTTCACTTTGCAGTCCACCACACCTGTGACTCATGCGTCTATATACCTGACACGCCGTCCCATAGAATGTGGAAGGTAAGTGAGGACATCCCACGCTAGCAAAATAGTGCGGAGATCAAAAAGTCCACTGTATATATAAACTAACTTTTGTCTGATTAATATTCATGTAATCACTGTTAGCTTATCCAGATACTTTGGAGAGTAGCAGAGAATAATTTGATGAATATAATAGTTCTCTGTCCAGATTTAAGGATTTATATACACACACACACACACACACACCCAAACACCCCGTGGAGGAAAGTAATGTCTTTTGTGTGATAATGAAGTTATTGACCAGCCGGCTGGGTAATGAACCAGATCACTGCCAAACCATGGAAAAAAAGCGAAAACATCTGACTTTTACATATTAATTTATGTATTTATATACAAGAGCAGGCCCAAGCTTAAAACTGCTCAATATTCATCCTTCCGTCTTATTTTTTGCTCGTGTTAATAAACAAACAAAAACAAGCCTTGGCTGGAATTTCAGGTTCAGTGATGCTGATGAGCACGACGCGATTAGCATCTGAGAAGAGTTTGTAAGCACACAGAGAAACTGGGGATCATCTTTCATTCAGACCAATTTTCTTATTGATCCTACAGCTCTGTGGGATCAACCCTGTCAGCTCCGCTCCACTTTGTATTGGAAAAGCAAGTAAAAAGAAATATTGTACCCTATCCATCATGCCAACAGTTAAAATGTAACTACTGATTGGACTGTGGGTAATAATATATTAGCTTTAAACAAAATACAAGTTGATTTAGTTGACTAGAATTTGAGCTAATAAGACAAAGTAATGACACTGATGGGAAAATGTTTTGTTATGCCGTCTGTTTTCCATGATTCTGCTGGACAAGAGCTTGCTGCAACCCAAGTTATTAAACCCCCCCTCAGAGGGGGGTGTGACTGTCTGTGCCAGATTTAATTCAAATCTTTCAGTAGTGGAAATATTTCAGTTAAAAAAAGAGAGGAAAAAAAACTCCTGAACTCATCTTGGGCTGATTGGGTTACATCCTTTGGGAACCATAGCTCACATCTGGGATATTTTATTTTGGAACAAACTCTCGGAGGTGCCCCCACAGAACGATTCCTTAAGCCATGTTGCTGCTTCGTGGTCAGAAAGGAGAATTTGATGAGTAGGTGCGTTCCACCGTTGTGTCCCGTCTGTTAATTGCACAAAAACTGGCAAAGCATGAAACAGCTGTTCTGTACCCAAAGGTGATGGTCACATTCCAGAAGCTCACTAATAAACACAATCTTTACTCAAACTCCTAATCGCTGAAAGAGTAACAACCGCCGTTTCATCTCATCGTTGAGGTTGCCAGGCAACCAGCCGAAACTCGGGGGGGGTCACTCCCCTCAGGCAGGAAATTGTCCAGCACGTAATCCTCTGAAAAATCCCTAACTCTAGTTGTTTTTTTTAGGACATTTTGTGTATCAGATGAGGACGGATCGGCTCCAAACCGACTGCAGCTCGGCCCCTTCAGCAGCACAAACAAGACGACAAAATGTCACCAAAAACATTTTTTCCTCGACAAAAGAAATTGTTAAACGGTGTAATGTGAGCCAGACAGAGAGATAGACGATTCGCAATTTAAGATCAGATAAGAGCTTTTGTGTACAAAAAGAGATTTGAATTACAAAAAGGCTTTAGATGGTTTGATGTGCCGGTTGATGATGTGAGCGTTGATGTTGGGACACTCGCAGGATTGATCTTTTTTTTTCCCTTTGAGAATTCAAAAAGACATGCCTGGTTTTGATTTCTTCAGTAAGCTCACACGTGGTTCCCAGCACACACTGTGTGTTTTGGAGTTCGGCATTCTTTGCACTAACATTGTCACATACACACGTGATAACATTTAGACGACATCGCCGCTCCTCGCAAATGATAGTTTTCCAGCTGCTTTTGACAAGCTGTCACTATACAGTATCCAGTAATGATACCACGGATACAAAAGTTGAGTGACAGATGTCGCCAAATGCCGAAATCCTCAATTTTACGTTCAAGACAACACAAAGCCACGTCTGAGGAAATGAAACTTCAGACAATACGAGTAATTACATAGCAGAGCAAGTACATGAGTGCAGTGCACTTGAAGCGCGGCATCAATCTATGCATTCTGATTGGAACGCCGGCAGAACTGGAAAACACGACTGATGATAAATAGAATTATGCTGTAGAGCAAGAACAACGGGGTCATGCGGGGTTAATCTTTGAAGGAACAAAATAACAGGTGCCAGGAGTGGGAACGGCTCGCTTGAAGTGGCAAATAAGTGTCGAAACTACGCGGGCCAAGTTGGAAGACGTTTGGGAGGAGGAGGCTTCGGGTACGCGGATGATTACATGAACGGAAAATGATGAGCTAGCGTCGCCGCAAATCCCGGCCGGTGGCAAGGTTGTCCTCCATATTAAGACACAGCCGCACGCAGACACATCCTGTCAAAATGCAAAGCGGCTCTTTTGTTCGCAAGCTTGACATGCTTGGCAGAGCCCCCGATCTTTAAAACCTTGGCTGTGTTAGTCGAAAGTAAACAAACTTTATTGAATTATTAACCGGCAGCAAATTTAGCTTTGTGTGCAAAGGTAAATAAATATATATAATATTATAAAAAGGCAAAGCAGGTGGGCGAGCGAAAAAAGGATTGGGAAGAGCTCACGCGGGTCAGCACATTACGGCGCCGTTAGCTGCCGAGCAAACACGACAGCGGGTCAGATAACAGGGGTGACCTGTTTACTTTGCAGTGTGGCTGCAAGATGGGGAGGCTCATGAATGAAAGAGGCTTAGATACACTGAAGCTGCAGCTGAGGAAGCAGGGTATGCCCAGTGGAAGAGGGGTGTCACGAATTCGCAGTCGCACATACACATGCGCACACGCACACACACACTTGGAGTTTACTCAGGAAGTTGAGGATTCATGCTTGGGGATTATAGGCTCAACCAGTGAGTCTTCCTCCCAAGAAAAGATACTTCAAAATATGCTAATCTACCACACGCCCGACGCAGGAGCTGTGTTTCTGCCGTCGACTTTATGGTAACCGTTGCGTGTTTCTGCTTGAGCTGTGTAATTTGTTGCGCATTGAATGATTTAAGCAGGTTTTGGTTTGGTTTTGGTCATGTTGTTATGGCAGCCAGCTGTCCACATCTGCACCATTTTGCACTCACCGGATTTTTGGATCTGTTTATTTAGTTTTCCACATGAAAAAAAAAAAAAAACTGTGGTTCTTACAATCTGTCTGTGTCAACAATCAGATGTCAGTTTAACACAAACAAATCCCCCCCAAAACATACATCCATCCTGGCACCTATCCCTCTCAGATACAAAAGATAAAATAAAATACAATAAAATAGAATAAATAATAGAAATAACAAAAACAAAAACATGAAGAGAAAAAGAACAAATAAATATAACAAAAGTGTTGATGGAAATTGGCACTGACTTGATTAAAGAAAGATGTTTTGTTTTTATGAATTGATATGACACATACTGATAATTAAAAATGTGGTTGAAATAAGGTAAGCATAACTGCATTGATGCAAAGTCAGAAATATAGCGACAATCAGACACGTTTAGTGATTTGATCATTCTTCTGTAACTGCTCATTTCTCATGCTGTAACTGAAGTGATGTCTGCTCATCAATTTATTGTGTGCCAGTTATAAAAATAAGTTATTTCCTTTTACTTCTGTTGTAATCCCCCCCCCCCCGCCCCACCACCACCAAAAAAAACCCATTTTGAAGGCCATTTAAGACAGGGAACACAAAAGTAAGTAACACGACAGCAGGAATAATCCAATTAAAATTAAAATGGCCCATTTCAGCATCTGAAAAGCTCAGCAGACCATCTGCACCCAGCAGCCAGACGAAATTGGACTTATTTCAAATCAGCTAAAAAACACTGAAATCATCATTCAATCATCTTTACATTAAAACATGTAATTTTCCCCGGCCAAGGAGCTTCTGTTTCTCGCTGCCGTTTCTTTGTTTCTTTGTCAGCAAGATTCGGCTCTGAACTGGCTGGAGGGTTGAAGCGTGGGGCCAAGGCTAAACCCATTACATTTGGGGGCAGATTGGGATATTTTCCTCTGGAAATATTACACGGACCTTGGCTGAGGTCTGCCTGCTCTGAGTGGCTTTAAATTTGGCCGGTAGGGTCCTTCGCCTCACATTGTCCGCAATGCAACACACACTGAGTAAATAATGTTTTGCTCCTAATTGATGCTTAAACTCCAATTCAGCCATGTGGGATAAATGTGTTTTTTGTCATAGAAGCAAGAGACAGTGGAAACTAATTGAGTTGTTATTGATTAATGAGTGGATCAGAACTACTTCCGTCTCATAGTCATGCAAATTATAGCTTTTAGCGTGATTCCGTCCGCATGTTTGGGATAATGTTAATCAATCAATTAACCTCCCACTGTTTTTACTGTGATTTTGTGATTTTTGTTTTCAGTGTAAGGGCTCCATATCAGCAAAAGAAGCCACGTGTTTCCACTTGACATCAGATCAGAGAGGAAATCAGTAGTATCGCTAACAGGCTCAGTGAATAAATGCTCATGTGCACATTTTTTCCCCCTCTTTTTGTGAACTCAAGCTGCTTTATCCGCTTAAATGGACCAGCCACCCTCGATGTCTACACTCTTACATGGGATCAGCCTCTTTGCAGCATGTGAACTTACCCAATCTGTCCTAGAAAACCAATTTCTTTTGATTTGACGCCTTCTTTAAGTCCTAAGAGATGGGGTTTTTTTCGCTGGGGAGCCATTTAAGTTGGATTAGTGGGGTTGACAGTGGGCTCGCCGCTTCCTCCTACCATTACAACATACTGAGCATTAAAATACGTCAGGCATACTGTACGTCCTTCTGAGTTTTTTAGATGCTACTAAAAGTGAAAAGTGAGATACAGGTAAATATTGTCTGGAACTTAGGAGAAAATCATCTGGTTCTTGGTGTCACAGGTGCAGAAACATGTTCAGGGACATGCTTGGATTGACAGTTCGCTACATTTGAAATGCTATAGAGCTTTGTGTATGGGCGTCCATCCAAGCCTCTTTCAGGGGCCATGATGAATGGTCAGACCTTGTTCAGCGGCGGCCTTAACAAGCGGGTCAAAAGGTAGAAGTTACGTGCAGAGCGGCGCCTGCGTCCCCGCTGAAAGACACGTCTGCGCTGTGAAGGAAGAGTCTTTTGATACTGACGGTGTTGCAAAACACACCAAAAAATAGTGTGAGTGTGAGAGGAACCTGCAAAAAAAAAACAAGTGCATGAAAGCAGTGTTTTTTTTAAGTGGTGGGGATGGGGGAAAAAGCACCGTATCCGAAAAACATTAGATGGAAACTCTTTTTTGTGGAGAGAGAGAGAAAAAAAGACAACCGAGGGCTTTCTTTTACCAAAGAGGGCTAATAGAAGTTGTATAATTTAACAGTTGTAGTGCCCAAAGACCTCTGTGCAGTTATTCACCCCTGTGGTCCAGATGTTTTAAACAGGAGAGCTGGCGAGCAGACCGCTTTGGTAATTGCTATTCTCCACATGAAAAAAAAAAATCTGGCCATTTCAGTCGCATTGTGCTTCCAGCCCATCTGCTGTGTCCTGGAATGGCTTCAGCCCCGACTGACCAGTATCACAATAAGGTGACACGCAGGCATTACCTGCTCTTGTTGACAGACCGTGACAGTGGCCATTATCAGCTCCCCGAGCACTGTCTGAATAGCCCGTCCAGGTTATTATCTGGCGGGGTAGTTGGCTCTTGGCTGGAAGGAAAGAGGAATTTCAGACAACAGAGACACACAAACACACACACAGACGCGCGTGCTCTTACACTTCCAATAGATCTGTAGCCAAGAGAGAAATTGTTGCAGTGAAAGCTACATGAGCCATGCAGTTATTCTCATTTACCCCACATTACTTACACATTTACCTCTTTACTGGGAAACAGCCCAAACTCGGGGCGCCGTTTCACTTTTCTGTGCCCTTAAACGAGTGGAAGGAGGAAATATGTGGTGTAAGCTCGGAGGTGTCAGTCGAACGTTGTGGATTTTTATCTGCCGTCAGGGCAGAAGTGATATGATTATCTCACGTGACGGGTAATGATTGCAGAGTTATGACCGATATTCGGTTTCTCGCATATAAACAGCCACAGATCCTCACTTGATGAATAACCCGCTTATAATTCAGTCCTTCTGCACGTCAGCTCTACCTTGCTCCAATCCCTTTTTGATTGTGCACGACTCTTTGATATTTCCTTCATCACGCTCGGCCCCGAGAGCACAAAGCTGCAACACGTCGGACGAGAGGAAAAAAAGCAGACCATTTGTTGTGCTGCGTATCTCCCCATAGCATAGAAGTACGTTTGTTTTAAGCAGCAGCACTATACGTGTAGCCCTAAATCATAGATAAGGCACCTTAATCAGCTGCTTTTATCTCTCTGAAGGGCTTCTGACAGGAATGCGCTCACAATGTTCTTTCTTATTCCTCTTCTCCCTTCACAACAAGCTTGGAACAGTCAGAGTGCCAGAGCAGAATGCTTGGCATTGTGTGTGTCTCTGCCAGGCCGCAAATACCTACAAAGAAAAGATTTTATATCAACATAGCTGGAGGACTGTGTTGAAGGGTAACAGCCTTGACCTCGGCCAGAGCTTTGGCTGAACAAAAATGTTCTGTTGTAAGCTGTCACCAATGGAAAAAAGAAAACAGAAAAAGGTATCAAACACTTGTTGAGGCCCCCCCCACGGAGTTTCTTTCTACTGACATGAGGAGAAAAACACACGTTTTACAGCAGTGGATTCTGCGCAACTACAGAGTGTCCAGATTTTATTTTGGCCACAGAGTGGGAAAACATATGGCACGTTTTCTGTTCATTTTGCTTCCCTGATATAACTGGATTCTTCCACCTTTCAGGCTCTGCAAATGGTTTTTCTTAAAAAAAAACCTGGACCTTTAAGATGCACCATTATCTGAACTGCATCACTGTTTGTGTTCCCCCTTCACTGTCGTATTCTCTGATTTTGAGTTTTGCCGGAAAAGCCGTTGAACACATCGCATTCATCATTTTTCAGTTTCTGTAATTGAAAAGAAAGGAAGCACGTTATCCTTGGCGAGAGGAGCACAAAAACATGGCGCTTTAAATATTGTTTTCAGTATGCAAACAGGCATTTGCTCTCCATTTCATATATTTATGAAGAACTCGTTGGCTTGAGCCACATCATACATCGTCAGTGTTTGTAAACCGCCTTTGGCAGATATCAAACACTTTCTGCCGCCAGCTAAAAGCCTTTCGTGACTTGTTTTGGGGATTTTCTCCCATTCTTCCTTGCAAAAAGCTTCTGAAGGCTTTTCTTGATATTGTTGGGCCGTCTTGCATGAACAGCTCTTCTATGATCCAGCCACAGATTTTCACTTACATGTAAAAATCTGCGTTTGCTGAAAGTACTGTTTTATGTTCCATATCAGAGAGTATTGGTTTACATCCTTCAGTTGTTTATTCATTTCTTCTTTTTTTAATAGGAAAAAAACATTTTGGAAGGAAAAGCTTACATTTTTATGGATTTGGACAAAGTAGCATCATGATAAATATTACCGCAACTTTCAAAATTCTTTACCAAGTCTTAGAAAAAGTCCTTGACTTTGGTAAATAATAACAACTGTACAAGATTATTATTCATGACCTGCCACTATTCCATGCTGGCTGTTGACCACAACAATCTCAAATGTTCCATTTCTCCTTACTGCTGATGACATCAATTCAAAAGCAAAATAGTGTGACAAGAAATGATTTTGAAGGCTTTATATTACAGGTGCTTAAATTGCCTCTGCCTCTGGCTATTTCCTGGTAATGAGTATAAATGAATTGAAAAATGTAGACGGACCTGAGCCGCCAGTGGAGAAATTGATTCCACAGTGGATGACATCTCCATGCTAAAAACAGAGATGGAGTAAAAGGGGCCGAGACAGCGGAGACTCGAGGGGAAGGACAGTCGCGCCGCCCCGTACGACCCCGCTCTGCAGCTTCTGGACGCTCTCTGGTTTGTGAAAAGTCCGAGCGCCCGCCGCTCCCTTGAACTCGACTTTCCGCCATGCGCCAGTGCTCCCAGGTAGAATTTCTATTCATCGTTTCGCCTCAGTTCGGCCCGGCCTCTTCAGAAAGATTCCAATTTTTGAATGAGAATTATCAATATGCATTAACTCATGCGGATCCAAACGACATACGGCGTGATTAATGACCTGTGACAAGACGTATTGCTGATGTTTGTGCTTTACGTTTTCACCTAATTGCCTATGCATGAGTCACGCGCATACACAGTAAACCTTTCCCCATATTTCTTAAGTGCAGATTGTACTCAGCGGGACACATTCAACAATAATCTATGCAGTGTTAATCAAAATAAGTAGTGTTCCAATATTTGTTGCCAGTGGGGAGAGGACGGGCGCCTCAGACGTGCACGCCGCATTTCCCTCAAGTTACGCCAAATTGGATGTACTCCCATGAACTACTTACCTCCTTACAGTTATTCTCAGTGAACAGAGTCAATTTTCAACCCCATCTGCCGAGACTTGACTGGCCCTAATCTGACTCTGCATTTGTAGTCTTGCGAGAGTGAGGATTAATTTGGGTAGGGCGCTCACATAAATGCTGCATAATTACTGTCATTCAACTATTTCATGTCTCACTTATAAAAGGGAACCACAGGCTTAACCAGTCTGTCTCTTCTCCCAGACAGCTGCGACCAGACATTTTAATGAAACAACCGTGATGAGAATTATTAGCAGTCGCCAGAATTAATATCTGTGATGGTGAAAACTTTCTTGAAATATGTGATGGCAGGCGCCGTGCTCTGTTTCCCATTCGTCACGCGGCGTTATGGCACAGCATCGGCCGCGCTGGACCGTCGCCTCTCGCCGAGAAGATCTTTGGGGTTGAAATTCAGAAACAGAAGGGGGCCTTTTTGCCGTCTTGTGTTTTCTTCGTGTTGGCAAATACCTTTCCTAATCGCGTGCCCAGAATACTATCAAAGGTAACACATCCCTTTTCCTCGTGCTGAGAGTTGTGATTCTCCCCGTCCAAAGTGTGTCGCCAACTCGTGAGGGCATTCAGGCTCCCTCTGTGCCTCCAGGCTAGAATAAGATATTTACATGTGCTGTACTTTTGCATAAAGGTTTTCTTTAGTTTGATTCACTTTAACATGATCCCCAAAGCCCTTGGTCCAACTTATACTGAATATATGTCAGCTGGGTCAGTTGCAAGCATTCTTTATGGCCTATGACACCATCTGAAGATTAATTTATTACATCTGGAAGCAAAGAAGTAATACTTTTAGTGTTTTTAGCAGTTGTTGCTCTACTCTGACATCACACGGGTGGTCTCATTACTCTGAGCACCCCGCTGCGGAGTGAGTGGTTTGAATCTCCGCTTCTCACTTCATGTCTCTACTATGATGCCAGTAATGGGAATTCTGGGCGATCCATCCTGCATGAACACGTAGTCCAAAAGGACAAAGGCACCAGTCTGCATGTTAGAAGTCAGGATACCTCGAATAATTCTGACACTGTTATGTAAGAATAGCTGCTTATTGGTTCTTCGAGCTGTCAGACAAGAGGAATTATTAAGCAGAGTAGAAATGGGTCAAATCTTTCAGTCTAAGGAACGGACGGACTAAAAAGTTCTCCACAGAAATACTGAGATGTCTTCATCGGAGCCCATGTGGACTAATCCCACGAAGACGGAATATAATTTCCTCTGATGTTGATCAAAGAGTTTGCAGAGAGAACTCCGGAGATCAACGTGTTTGTGCATTTCTAACTTTCAACTGAAACCGCCCAGTTTGTAAAAAGCAAAATTTAGGATTAAAAGTGTAAAAACAGAAGCTCAGACCCATGAACACAAGTGAATTAACAGGATTGGATTATACTCTATCTGCTCACTTGCATGCCATTAATACGGAAGTGAGCGGTCTTTAACGTACCCCTCCACCATGGTACGTGTCTTTTTCTGCTTTGACACATCAAATTTTCTTCTCCGAAAAGCAGCGATGAAGTTGCTCTTTAATTGTGTAACATAAAACGTTATTATGCAGCGCTTTTAACGCTGCTGGTTCCCTCATTCAGCGCTTGGAGAGCGAGCAGATGGAACAGGGAGTGCTAAAAGCCTCTCTAAAGTTGTGTGATTTAGATACACTTAATGCACATTTCCACTTGGCAGGAGGAGTTCTCAAGAGCAGAGGTGTGCCTATTATAGATCATGCATAACAAGGCAGCCTCTCTTAAGTTTTTGACTTCAAATTTTGCCACTTTGTCACTCTTTCGCTCACTCTGGGGATCGAGAAGGCGCTGAGTTTCGCACAACGAGCCGACTGAGCTTTCCGAGCAGATGTCAGTTTGCATGGATTTTTAGAAATAAGTGGGAAAAAAAACCCCAGACTGTGGTTTTTAAGTAATTATTGCGAGAGAGATGATCTAAAGCACACAGTGCCTGAAAGAAACTCCAGCCTGTTTGGTGTGTGGGGAGAAACAAAGGGCTCTGAATAAATCTCGCCCGTCTCCCCGCTGTAAACACACACTCCTCTCTGCTCTCTGTCAAAGAGCCAGGACGGTGGCAGAGGAGTTCGCTATTTATGCTGACTTTTCTCCAACAACTCAGTCACTGAAAACAATATGCGAAAGCCGGGGGAGTCCGGCCAGACGAAGAGACGCCATCTTCCGCAGTGGGTGGGGGGCGGAGAGCGGGTGGGTCGCGGTGGTTGGAGTGATCCTTCCCCTTCAAGCCAGTTGATGAAAAAAAGAAGAAAAAAAAAAGAAAAAGAAACCCGTACGAGTGTCAGCGAGAGGAGCGGTGTCCTGGGGAGACTTGGATTGGGGACACGCTCAGACCCCTCTATTTCTGGATCAAATACAGTGTGTGAAGCCAACACACATTCTCGGAAAGAAAAAAAGTTAGCGCAGCTGGAGGGATCAGAAGTGGGGGGGAAAAATGGGGAAGTGGTGTCTGTATAAACAGTGGGGTGGACTTGCCTTCTCTCCCCCTCAGCATCGTTTCGGAATGTTACAAACTCCAAAATGTAGGACAGACCTCCTTTACAATCCCCCCCACCCCCCCCACCCCTTACTGCATCTTTTCTGCTACAAAAAAACGACGCGTGTGTCTCCTCAGCCTCCCCTTTGTCGAGCAAGACTTTTAGAAAAAACTAATTTTTCACAATTCTCCCGTCAGTCAGGTTTTAAATACACTTCAAAGTGCGTCTCCCTTAACAGACTATCTCTGTCCTCCTCCCTTCTGCTCTCTGTTTCTATCTCATTTCCCCTTATCTAGCCGGCACCAAATGCTTCTGGCATGAGACAATGGGGGCTGCGATGGGTGGTCCAAATTGCCGCATTGGCCCGGCTTTCCGTCTCATTTTCACTTCATTCAAATGTGCGGCGGCGTCGCGTCGTGGCCAAAACACACAGCGGTTGTGCTCGCCGACACCCTCAGAGTGCTCGCGCCTCTCGGAGGACAGCAAGTGTGGAGTGACCCAAATACATTGTTTTGAGTGGCAGCGGCACGTTCTCCCCACAGATACACCCCCCTCGACTCTTTGCCAAAATAAATGGTTTAATTCTGCGCAGCAACTGGGACAGCTGATGTTACCGCCAGCCCGCTCATCTGGCCCGGGGTTGAAATTTCTTGCCGCTGTGAAAAGTGTAGTTTTTCTATCTCATTGCACAGCGATGATCGCAATGCATCAGTGCAGGTCTCCAGAGGTTGTTAATCAAGATCAGTAACTCAGCGGTTACCTGACCAGCTGCTGATTCTGGATGCTGATGCTCTCTCGCTAAAATGCCCCCCCCCCCCCTCCCCGCCTTCCTCCCCCTTCCCACAAGCTGGAATTAAACAACACACATTTATGCCTATCCAAAAAAACTGATTCCTCTGTTTTTGGAAGCGATTCTCTCTGCCCACTGGAATTTCAAAGCACTCTCAATCTCTGCCCCCCCCTCGCCACCACACCTCCACCCCCCCCTGCATCTCCTCCTGCTTAACGATGGAGGATGGAGGATGGTTACTGCGATTCAAACCGCTTCTATCCATGGCAGAGAAAGCGCACAAAAGAGACGGTGATATTGATTCAAATCAGTTAATATTTGAAATGTGCAGCTATCATATTTTTAGGCATGGATTTCCTATTGTGTTTCCTCTTGTGCGTCATACTGAAATGAAACAGGAATAGCTTTTAATCATGCAAAACAACCACGACAGGTTCGAAATTGTTATATTTATAAAACGGAAACACCTCGATCTGCCAGGATGCTCCAAATGACCTTCTGTTTAAATGGTATTTCTCTTGCATTTTCTGAGGTAGTAGCCTACTTTTCACCCCACAAATACATCTTCATTACATTAATCGTGGGCTAGAGACCCTAGTCGATGTTGATGACCATCAAAGATTACCTAATGCCCCTTTAAATTAAATTTGTTTCACCCATGATTCATTGCGGCCGTTACAGCCAGAGGCATCTAGTGTTTCTAGGAAGATGGAGGTTCGTCTCTGACAGCTAATCCTCCCTTGTATTCACGTCCCAGCAGGTGTTGATTGATCTCGGCTTCAGAGATGATCTATGAAATCGTGCGCATATGCTTATTAAGCCTGTTGCTCCCATCTCATGCCGGTTACCAGAAAAGAACAGAGACGTCATCTGGCTTTTTTTTGCCTCAACCGACGTGCTTCTTTATCTGCGTTTCGATGAAAAACAAGAGTCGGATGCTGGAGGTCAACTGGAATTGTAACGATTTTTCATCAGCTTTCATTAGCAGCGTAATTGTTTGATTTGATAATATAAGTAATTATATTTCTGACACATGCCGCTAAATATATGGTTTGTTTATCTGAGCCTCTGAACGCGTTCTACCTAAGATGAAGCTGCTGCTATATTATGATTGGTTTAGCACAGAGTCAGTGGACGATTCTTAGAATTATGCTCGAGCCGCATCCAGTGAGGAATTCTACATAATTTAACTTGATAACCCCGATGCTCCACAGATTCCTCTTTCAGTCAGAGTTGATTTACAACCTTGCTAATGTTCCTCATCTACCTCAGCTCATTATGGCTATGCATGGAATTTCGAATCCATGGACAATGGTGAAAGCTGTAATGATTATAAAACAAACCCATCCTCCGCACACTGAGTGATTAATGGACACTGTCAGTCATGGTGCAACATTAGTGCAGCCATTTGCCAAGTGCTGCATCTTGTAAGAGCTCTCGAGACAGGATGGCACATACTGCTAAACGTGTTTCGCAACAAAATAAGGTGGCCTATTGTCGAGCGGTGCCCTATCTGAGACGCGCTGTCCGTCAGGCTTGTTTTAACGACTGGAGTACATGCAACTACACAAGAGTGGCCGCGCACGTATCACAAAGTAGACAATGCTGCAGAAAAGTTTGGAGTGGGCAAAGTTTCGGCTTTATCCTTGCAAAGAAAGAAAAGGAACAGGCGCGTATGTGAGCGTACAGTACACAGCGCTGCCTCATTAAGCTAAGTAAGCAGTAGTCTTCAGGAGGGAAAGGTGAGCAGAGGCTGTGCGGTGTCTGCCATTTATAGACTGCCTCCCTAAATTAGCCCCGGTCCCCTGCGAGGAGAGTTGGGAAGGATGCCACTGGATATTTACATGTAGATCAAGGTTCAGCCCTAACTCAAAGCTTTCAGTGGGAAGAACCGCATAAGTCGAATGTTTTCGAGATGGCATTACAACAGCCCCTCGTCCGCGGTCACGGAACAAAACAGAACAAACATAATGATGCAAGCGGGTGCTCATCATTTGCCTGCACAAGGCTGACATTCTGGATGTGATTTTGTGATGCTCGCTTCTTTTAGTCCCTGATAGTTTTCTTATATAGCTACTTTTTAAAGTGAGAGTGCTTGTTCTGGAGTTTAGGGTAATCATCTCTGCGGCTCATGCATGCAACAGATAGCTGAAAGTGAGCAACAAAAACAGTGCAGGGACTCTGACGAAGAGGAAAACCCTATCAATTGCTTTCAATTGATTTGCTCGGTGCAGAATAGAGCTGGGCAACATGTACCAAAACTCATACCCAGATATATTTAGGCTGAAAATCGATATACGATATATCCCGATATTTGATCCCCAAAGTGAACTAAATGTTCAAACTTAACAACTTAAGTCTAATATAACAAACATTTATAACAACAGGAAAAAAGAAAAGCCCCTAAAATAAAATAGGCCAATCTTTTTTTAAATAAATATATGAAAAATAAAATATCTGCCAATCTTTTTAGTTTAGTTTAACAACTGAATGGCTATTAAAATCAAATTACAGATTTTCTCCTCCTTTATACCAAATATACTATATAGGGATATAATCGATATGATATGGTCTCATTCCATAGCTTGTTTAACAAAATATCTATCTATTTTTTATATGGGACAGCGGACCCTTTTGTACAGCTTTGTGGACAACTTTCGGCGATGGTGAGGGTCGTGCAGGTTGACCACGCCCGGAGAGCGCTGTAGCCGTGGATTATACCCAAGCGTTAAACAAAAACCGATAAAACTACGAGTTCAAAAGGTTTAATGCCGAAACTGTTAGTGAACGGACTCAGCTCGGAGGGGATTGTGAAACAATCAATTTCACAGGTGCTCACTGTTGCAGCCCGAACAACGTCTGGGTGAACGGAACAGGAAGTGTTACTGCCATAGACGATCGTGATCCGAGGCCACTGGTACCTAATAATTAATCTTCTAGTGTGTGTGTGAGTGAGTGTGTGTCTCCACCTCAACAGAAATCGATTCCGTCTTCTCGACCATGACTTTGTTTTTGAAAAATATATATTTTCTGAAACTTTTATGACAGAGGCGCAGCGAAGTGTTTACGTCCATCATACTTGATTACAGGAGTTTATACTGTGAGTAAAATATTAAAAATAGGTTGCATCTGACGTTGCGCCTCTAACGTCCCACCTTTTTGAAAATGGCTAAGACTTGAAACATCTTGTGTGCAGGAGTCGCTGAGAAATCAAGTCATACAGAAGTCGGCCTTAATTGGCCTTTCTCCATCACTTTCTGGGAACGGAGTCAACCATATCTTTGCCGCTGAGGGCACCAGAATGCTAACAGCAGGGAAAGTGTAAGAAGTCACTCCCTTGCTGAGAAGGTGAAGTAGCAGCCTGCACATCATCTAACAAAATCTTCTTTTTTTTTTCTCTCCAGTGTCAGAGCCGTCCTGTTGTGGATGTGCATTTTCGATGATTGCATTCACCACTGAAGCTCACTGACAAACACATTATGCTCCCTATGCATGCTTTTATTGTGAAAGCGCATAATTAGTTTGCAGTTATATCCGAGGAGAACCCATTTTCTGTTCACATTCGCTCAAGGAAGACTGAGATGTAAAACTATGTTGCCACATTTCTTGGCTCTCTCGGTGAAAAGCAGCTGTCAGACTGGCAGGAGAATGTGCTGGATGAGTGCATGAGTGTGTCTGTGTGTGTGTGTGTGTGGACAACCTAAATGCATCACGACAGGTCATCCGCCCTTAAAACGTGGTTGACAGTGGTGCCTTCATTTCTAACGCTATCACATAATCTACACCACCTCTTCCCTTTCAGTTATGAGTGTAGACAGTTGAATTAATATCCTGCAATTCTGTGTACGAGAGCTCGCCCGCCCGCCTGACCGCCCGCCTGCCCCCCCAAGTGGGTTCATGCAAATATTGTTTTATGGCTAAATGACCACATCACAGTTGCTGCACATTCAATTAATCAGACTGAGGAAACCACAGAGGCCGGAGCAAACAAAAACTCATCGACGAGTTCAAATCTAATAAGCCTGTAAACAAATCAGTGTTGGAGTAGCCTATTAGAGACCCCCTCAATTTGCTAACAGTACAGTATTTTGTTTATCTCTGCCTTAACGGTAACGGAATTTTTCTGTGTGGCCAGAATTCATGAGGAGGAACTGAAAAGGGACTTGTGACCTCATTCGTTTCATCGAAGGATACATTAATATCGACTGAGAACAGTTTTGTTTTCCATTTTCTAACATTCCATTTCACCGACTTGACATCAAAACACTATATTTCCATGCATGTGCGGCAAGCAGGGAGGCTAACAAAAAGCCTTTTAGGGAGAATCTGTTCCTTAATTAGCTCGCTAAACCATCCCAGAGTGACACTAGAACGCCTTGGATGGTATTGTCTCAGTATTTACTGTTAATAAAGAAAACTGCCAGCGGGACTGCACCTCCAGTGGAAGTTTAAAAAGAAGCACATGCAATATTCATAAGGCCTAACGAAAGGGTTTTATTGGCAATAAAAACATGCAATTCACATTCTCTGGTGTAAAAAAAACAGAGGAAAAAAATCCCTGCTTATTTACCCAAACATGTTGTAGGTGCAGAGAACGTCTCAGAGGATTACTTCATCAGGTGCGGAAATCTCAGGCTCCTTGAAAGTCTCTCTTGTCTGTTCTCGACCCAAATCTCCTTTTCCATCGGGATTTGACCTCTCTCTCTCTCTCTCTCTCT
>CAESWR010000678.1:561090-577045 GCA_903171835.1 Mullus surmuletus | reverse complement strand
GTTTGCAACGACTCGTGAATGGCAACGCTGAAACACTTTGTTCTCCAGACCCCCCCCCACACAGACACACACACACACATACACCACCACCACCCAAAAAAGCATCATTATAACAACAACATTGTGCTCCCTCTCATCTCCTCACTCGAGAATGTTTGCCGGCGCCTGTCTGCTAATTAGATTACCCGCTTGTCTTTAACATGATAGTTTGAGGACAGGGCTGTGATTATTTGCGTCAACTGCAGGACAAGAGTTTTGTTCTAATCGGAGTGGATAAACGCTCTGTGCCACTTTTCTCGGCTGACAGAAGAACTTGGCTTTTAATAAACAGTGGATGATTGTGCCCTGGATGAACCCCTCACCACACATCACCACACACACACACACACACACATGCTTCCTAAAGTCCCAGGATGGTATTTGTCATTATCATTATTGTTCTGTGAAAGGAAATCTTCGCAAACGGTGAAAAGACTGAGTGAAGCTGACATTAATCCCCTCGCGTTTAGTTAATAATTGATGTCAATGGAGTCCCTTTGACTGAGGGTCTTTGTGCTGGACGGTGGCGACTACTGTTTGTGCGTGTTTCTTTTCAGAACGCCGTGTTACGAAATGCTATTATGAGCCATGAATCACGATGCGACGTAGCGCCGTGCCCACCCTGCCTGCTTCACACACCGGGGGAGGCTTATATAAAAACAAATATGGGCTCTTGAGACTCGATCATAATCTCTGTCACTCGCGGTGGGTTTTTTTCCCCTGCGAGGTGGCATTTGAAAAGACAGCAAGAACCACCTCCTTGTCTTACGCAACGACGTCACTTTGACTCTGAACAACTGTCGCTGTCTTGTGGATTTCTAGTGTGTTGGTGGCGCAGTTAAGTGGACCGATTTACACGATCCTTATAGATGCACACGTGTGTTGCTCTGCGGATCGTTTGTAATTGTAATTGCACAGTTGCGCCCACGCGGGACTTGAGATCAATCACAGGCAAAGCTGTTTGGTCTTCAGGCTTCTCCAAAGCACTTTGTTTGTTGTTTCAGATGTGACCTGATGTCAAATATGGCATCAGATACCGGCTTAACCTCGTTACCGGCGGTTGTCGTATCACTCAAACGACCTCTACCTCCTCCGGCGTGTGGGCGTGCGGAGGGTGGAGGAGGAGGGCGGCGGGGGCTGGGGTGGGGGCTGGGGCGGGGTAGTGCTTCCCCTCCTCCCCCTCCACTCCCCCCTGAGATAATAGCCCCACCGGGAGCAGCTTCACCCATCCACTTCATGTTTCCCATTTGGTGGTTAGAGGCCTGATGGGGATGTTTAAAGATGGGATGCCTTAACGCCCCCATTTGTTTTCCAGTAGGTAATCGATGGCAGACTCAGGGTTACAGCTAATGTGATTTATGTGTCCTATTTCCACTGTTATGCTTCATGTACAAATTGTCTTTGCTGATGTAAATTCCACAATCTTCTCACAACTTGCTGACACTGGATCCCGGCTGCCAAAACCCGAGCAATTAATCCACGTTTGTGTCCGGCTGATTATTTTTCTCCCCAGCCCCCTCCCCCATCTCTCCCCCAAAAGAACCTACCCACACCTACAGATCACAGTGCGCTAAATGTGGTGACGCTGAAAGTTCCTTCCTTCGCGCACCCCCAAAATGTGGGAGACAAAGATAGAAATGGTTCACCCACATTTACGCTGTGACGGGTCTCATGATAATTCTAATTGGCAGGTGTTTGGGTTTCATGTGGCATCGCGCGGTGGAATTAATCACGCAGCGCTCTCGACTGTTAAGTAAATCATCCGCAGTCCAAACACAAAGGAAATCAAATCAGCCCATTCACTCAGTGATGCATACCCTTGTAATTGTGGCACAACCCGAAGCACTTAGATGCACATTAATATCTCCTCTGAAACTCACTCTGGGGGAACGTTTACGCAATAAAAATATCCGTGGTGTATTTTTAAGGAACCACAAGCTCTGTGTGTAACAGCCCTCTTCTACAATACAATTCTACAGGATACGCTGTGAGAAAAAAAAAATTCAGTTCAAAATAAAGAAGAAAACAGGGAAATATAAGATCAGACAGAAGTGACAAAGCAGAAATGAAGAATAGACCAGTGATTGAACAGGCAGTTGCAATCATCCAAAGGGAGAAACGACACATGAAAGCTGGTTTTTCTCCCCAACAATGGAAGAGTGTATTTAGTATTTGGAAATGTTTGGAAAACCTCCATGCTATCTCGGCTAAGTTCAAGGTGCAGCCAGCATTGCTGAGTTCCCCCCATGATATCGTCTCTGACAAGATGAGAAAACATGTTTCTCAAGCTGCTGCGCTTGGTTGTCAAGGGAACATTCTGAAAATGGAGTGTGTTATGCTCAGAGAAAGCATGCTCAAATATTTGCATAAAGGAAAATACCACATTTAAAGGCGAAGACATCGAAGTGAGCATACAACCCCCCCCCCCCCCCCAAAAAAAAACCACACAAAACAAAACATAAAAACTTTCCTCATAACTCTAAAACCCGGGAGGAGAAAGCCACAGCGTCGTCGCTCCGCGAATTCTTCGCTTCAAGTCCTGTTGACTGTTTTCTGTCGATGCTTTATGTTACAGAGAATCTGGCTGCTATTTTATCATCTGCTATCAGTTGTGCATTCGCCTGCCCGGAGCTGAGCAGTGATGATGCAGTGTCCCTGTCCGGGAGCCAAGGACAGTAGAAGGCAGCTCCTGATGGACTCGAGGGGGCAGAATGGGGACAGACAAGACTCCTGGATGTACTTTTCCTGTCAGAAATCTCATAAAGCATGAAATATGGCGTGGTGTTGATATAAGGGTATGATTACATTAATCAGGACGGAGAACTCTGACACCAAATAACTGTAAGAAAACATAAACCCGCGCATAAGTCAACATCCATCACAAAGAGACAACACTCTCAGGAGAGCCTGATGCCACACGGAGCAAAGGAAGACAGAAAACGGGGATAAAACGTGTAATATTCAGCAGATGTGAATCAGGGTCCGGGCTCAGGTTAACTGCCCTTTTTTAATGGAGAGGTTAATATTGTCTCGGACACTGACAAAAGGCATGTAGATGAAGGTATAAATTATAAATTACCGCATCAGATGTGTGCGGAATAGCTAATGCGGATTGTTCCGTATCAATCTCTCATCCTGATTGTAGGGGAGTGAAACTATTATGATCGGAGGGGCTTGTTCCCCCCCGCTGAGCGCAGGGACCAGCCACTCATTTACATTTACAATTCAGGCCTTAAAGCCGACGCTGTTACCTCGAGCAACTTTGAGCCAATGACTGAGCAAGCACAAGTTTTGGGGCTTCTGGCTGGAAAGACGTGCAGCCGTTAAGAGGAATCAGGCCTGCGACCTTTCATCACACAACAAGTTTTCTAACCGCCACCTACTCTAACAATCTGTTAAAGGCATCGCGGGAAGAGTTCAACAACAGTTGGTATTAAATTGAAGGCTGCCGGGTGTTTTATAACGTCGGAATGTGAACAAAAAATAATGTGGAGGAGGGAATCCTAACTTCACAGTTTGCAAATGGGCGTATAATTCATCTCTGCACCTGTCACGGTTCAATTACGCTCGATAAAAGCAAAGGAAATTGTCAATAAGAGCGCAAATTGCTGTTTCACTTGACTTCATCTCTCAGACATGACGCCTCCGTATGTTCCCATGATGAAGCCATGATGTGGGGAGTCGTAAACAGCCACCGTGGCAGCTGTCAACCGAGCCGCAGCTGGTAAATCTGCAAACCGCCGTCCATTCACCGTTGCGGGCTGCGCAATCTGCAATTACGCTTACTTACCGCCAAGCAGTCGGATGAAAAGTGCAGCCACTGCGCACTGAAAATGAATATTTGTGACTCTCCGATAAGTACGAATCATGAAGTCAGCAGTAAATAGCTTCACACTGTAGTAATGAAAGCAGTTTGGTTCCTCGGAGGAAGGATTATCACTAATTGGCCCAGCTGGATAAACAGTGCTAGTGGTGTTAGCAGACTGCAGAGCAAACATGACGACCTTTTTAATTTTTAAAATTTTTTTTTTTTTTTACCTTTATATATTTTGCATAAGTATAATAACTCAGCCCAGGCGTTATTGCATCTCAGGGGATCAAAATGTTCCCTTGACATTTACTACCACATCTTCCCTGATCATTGTTTTTTCCTGTCGTCATCATGTCACTCGGCCTCCGCATCTCCTCTTACGTATATTTTCTTCTTCTTTTCTCCTTCACTCTGCCCACATCTGTACCTTCCGCCCCTCATCTCTTTTGGTCTCTGGTCCCATATTAGTCTCCTGATTCACTGCTCTGTCAGTGGATCAATAGAAAGGCTCTCTGTCAGGAGAAACCGCTGCACGCCTCGTCCCCACCCTCTCCTGTCGCCCCTGTCCCCCCCCCCGTCCCCCCTCCCCCGTCCCCTCCCTCCCCCACGTCTCCCCAGACTGCAGACACACAGCACGCCGGGTGGATGGCTTTCCACGGCCAATACAGGGGGGAGCATCCCCTCTCGCCCCCCCGACTCCCTCCCTCTGGATCACTTTTCATCACTTCAACCCGATGGAGAGAAAACGCACAGTGCCTAAATGGGCTTCTCGTAGAAGAAAGCTCCCCTATCCTCCTCCTTTTTTCTTTTTTTCTTTTTACCGGGACTCAAAGGAAAAACAGCCTGGGAAAATAGGATATCAGCCCCAGACACAATGTGAAAAGAAGAGAGGGATGTGAGAAGGCGAATTAACCAAAAGAAGAAGAGGAAACAGGGTGAGAGAGAGAAGTTGTGCATTCAGCTAAGCTGCAAAAAGGCTGCCTCCTCCTTCCTCCCTCCCCCCCTCCCTCCCTCCCCCTCTTTTCTCCACCCCCTGGAAAAGTCTCTCTCTCTCTCTGTCTCTCTCTCTCTCTCTGTCTCCCCTTGTTTCTCTCTCCCTCTTCCTCTCCCCCTCTCTGCAGCTGTGGTCTGCTGAGCGTCACCTCCACACAGCAAGTGCCTTTGCTTGAGTAGAAGAGGGAGAAGGGAGAGGAGGGTGAGCTGCGAGAGAGAGAGAGAGAGATAGAGAGAGAGGAGGGGGAAAGAGAGAGAGAGCGAGAGAGAAAATCCCAGTGTCTGAACGCACCAGAAGAGCATCTCTGAATTCGCAGAGAGGGCTGAAAAGTGCAGAGAGGCGAGCGGCAGAGGAGTATCACAGGCACGGCGCTGCTGCTGGTGCTGGCAGAGCATGCCGGGCTGCCGTGGAGGCAGGAGAATCTACTGCTGCTGCTGCTGATCCCGACCTGGTGTCCCTGGCAAAAAAAAGAAGGAGAAAAAAAAAAAGGAGACAGAAAACGGCACAGCGGCCAGGATCCCGCCGGGGGGGCAGCATTTTACAGCGACAACGAAGCGTGGAGACAGCTGAAACCTACACACACACACACACATTGGGGAACACACATGCATACAGCTGAGGGAAGGACACCGCATTAAAACACCTGCTTTTTCTTATTCTGAAACTTGCAGGGCGCGGAAAAAAAACACTGCGTGTTGACGGATGCTGGATGATGGAGAAGAAAACTTCTGGAGGATTTTTAAAAGCTTGACTTACTGCAGATTTTTTTTCTTTTCCCACTGAGAATAACTTTCTTTTTCGGGAGTTAAAGCCTCTATAAGCACAACACAAAATAACCTCCATTCTCGACTGCTGAAATTGAGAGCAGCCTTTGTGACCATTAAGATGCCTCCTCCTGATTCAGTCTGAGCAGTAAGTGGATTATGACGGCAGTATTTTGGGATTGCTTTTTTGCTTGAAAAAAGGAAAAAAAGGAGAAGAAGAAGAGGAATCCATGACTGGTGGATTTACGTCTGTCAGAAAAGGAGAGGATCCCATGCTTTTTCCTCTTTCTTCTCCTGTGGATTACAGATGGGCTTTGTGATCTCCCAGTGCAGTCTCATGGATGATCGCTCGCTGCCAGTCATTAGGATAAAGTACAAAGAGGGACACAAGTGAGTATTCAGCTGATTCTTTTTTTCATTTTATTTTTTAGATATGTCAGAGGCTTAAGCTTGTGTGCAAACAAGGATGTCAAAAGTGAATTTGTAAAGACAGCACATCGCTGCAGTGTTTTTTGCTTTAAGTATCAGAAATTGCTAATCTAATTGATTAAACACTTGAGCTGCATTTAGTGAATGATTCCAAGAGTAGAATTGTCTAGATTTATCCTTTTTTTTCTTTTTCTTTCTTTCTTTCTTCTTCTTTTTTTTTTACAATAGTGAGCCTGTATGTTGACACGCCATTTGCCAATGAACATAATTTACTAAATGAGGGGTACTGTCTACCTGGCAGGTGGCTGGGGCACAGGCAGAGATTGATTGAAGTGATCTGTGTGAATCCTATTAATGCATCCTGGACTCTGGCCAAGGCAGAAGCAATGGAGGGGAACACCGCTGTCTAGCAGCACTATCTGATCTGTCTCCTCGCCGGACAAACCGAGGACCCTCTGCACTCGCTTTTCGGCAACACTCCTCCTCCTCCTCCTCCTCCTCCTCCTCCTCCTCCTCCCCTCAGCCAGGCAAGGATGGTCCCCCCACCTCCCACCAACAAGCCCCACGTGTGCCTGTCCACCATCCTGATCATGAGCAGCATGGCGCTGATTGACGCCTACCTGGTGGAGCAGAACCACGGCCCCCGGAAGATTGGCATCTGCATCATGGTGATGGTGGGAGACATATGCTTCCTTATTGTTTTACGATACGTGGCGGTGTGGGTGGGCGCCGAGGTGCGCACGGCCAAACGCGGCTACGCCATGATCCTCTGGTTCCTCTACATCTTTGTGCTGGAGATCAAAGTCTACTTTGTGTATCAGAACTATAAGGCGGACAGGAAGAGCCTGGACGCGTTGGCCCGGAAGGCGCTAACGTTGCTGCTGTCCATCTGCATCCCGGTGCTCTTCGTGGTCCTGGTGGCCATCGACCACATGGAGTACGTGCGCGCCTTTAAGAAGCGCGAGGAGATCCGCAACCGTCTCTTCTGGGTGGTGGTGGACCTGCTGGACATCCTGGACATCCAGGCCAACCTGTGGGAGCCGCAGAAGAAGGGGCTCCCCCTGTGGGCGGAGGGCTTGATGTTCTTCTACTGCTACATCCTGCTGCTGGTGCTTCCCTGTGTGTCCTTGAGCGAGATCAGCATGCAGGGCATCAACATCGTGCCGCACAAGATGCTCCTGTACCCCATCCTCAGCCTGGTGACCATCAACGTCATCACCCTCTTCATCCGCGGCGGGAACATGATCCTCTACAGGGACGCCAGGGTCTCCGGGATCCTCATAGGCAAGAACATCCTGGCCATCATCCTAAAGACCTGCAGCTTCGTGCAGTACAGGAGACAGTTGCAGAACGCTCCTCCCGCCTTCGGGGTCGAGCTGCAGAAAAACTCGGTGGCCCACGCTCGCCCTGCCCCCACCCCTCCCCAAGTGGTCATGCAGGATCAGACGCCCCTCCCCGAGGTGACAACGTGCGAGCACACATGACAGAGCGGTGAGACCAATCCCCGAGATGCCGATATGAATATGTATGTCCCTCAGGATGCTGGCAGGGCACAACGTTCCACACTTTCGAGGGCATGTGAACACACACACACACATGATCAACACTGACGGCATACGTGGACGCTGCGGCGAGGAGACAGAGGTGCTGTCAAGGTGCAAAACACATCACTTGTGACTTTGTTAAAAAAAAAAACAAGAAAAAACACCCATTCAGTCCAGTTAATTGTGTATTTTTTCTAATTGTACAAAAGGGGAGAGAAGAAAAAGTACAACAACAGCAAGACTAGAGTATATATTTTTGAATTGTGTGTGTTGCATTCTAATCATAAGGGTCTGTGCGCTGTGGTGTGTATTTCTGTTGCTCGAGTGTTCTTAGTAGTCGAGGGCTGTAACCCGCAGTGAGCAACCAACGGGAGAATCAAAGTTAATGAGAAAATAACCGTTCAAGCTTTCACATGAAAGAAGTGTGTTTTTATATGTGATTCTTTGATAAAGTATTGTGTACAAGATAAAGGCATTCCTGCTCTTCTCTGGCTTTGGGGCTTCTGTATTAACGCAAATGAAAATGAAAAAAAACACCCCAACAGGGTCATCGGGAAATCATTTTAAAAGTTATTGAGGCTTTTGAGTATATGTCACAATTTAATTAAAATTCTGCAAATGTTCTTTAATTAACCCTGGCAACAAAAGAAAAGAGACAATGCCCCCCCCCCCCCGCTGTGGTTGAGTCTACAATTACAGGCTACTTAATTGCTGAAGTGGTGCCTTTGCAATGTCATTCATCTTGAGTGTGATCGTTACACCCCGTGCTGATTATTTGGAAGGTAATAAATGAGGACAGGAACCACATCTCCGCAGTTATGAGCGCTGTTTGATCACTGCAAAGGGGCGAGCGCGCAGCCTGAGCCATAGGATAGAATACACAGCTAAGGGGCAACACTGCAGATGGATAAATGATTCCCAAATAAGGAAACCTGCTTAATATCCTCCTCAGGCACTCGGTGACTATCTGCACTCCCGCTTAGTGGCGGCAGCAGCAGTCTTCAGCAAGCACCGTCATTTCCGCTCAAAATGGGCACTTTGGTCCGCCGATGTGAATCTTCAAAGAGACCATCGTATGTGCGAATCAAACAAATCGTAGCCAGTTTCAGTTACAGTGACTTTTCGCAGATTTTTTTTTAAAAAAGGAAACGAAAAGAAAAAACCCATTAAGAAATATGATCTGCCTGAGGTCGATTTTTCCATTATTAACAAACTGAGGTCAGATGGCGTAATATGGTGCAGAGCAAACTAACATTAACACTCTGCCACGACATAAATTTCAAATATGTTTCAAAAATAGGCTCCTGCTGCATTCGGGTTACTTTCCTTTTGCATAATCCCTCTAACCAGCGACTGGCTGCATTATTTAAAGCAGCCTGGCTGTTCATGTTTGCTAAGAGTGCAGAAGCTGGCCCAACATTTTCGTCTGTGCGAGAGGAACACGATGAGAGGAAGGTGGCAACTTTGTGTGCTACAAACCCGGCTGTCACATTAAGACTGCTGCAGCCAGCGTTATTTGTAGCTTTAGTTGGCTGCTAAAGTTACAACATCAGCTATTTAGGCGCTATAATGTAGCGGCGGATTGTATTGTTTTTACAGAACAGTTGCAATGAGAGGAAGGCATTCATAAAGAATGTGCTGAGTTATGATTTAACTTTGTTTGAAATGAGCTGCAGTGCTGCTTGGATCTTCCCTGCGACAACTGCCATTTTACATTCTGCCATCAGTTTAATGTAAGATGATGACATTTATGATGGCACGCATAGTAGAGTACATTCGATTTTAGTCATGCAAATATCACGGCAGGTTGATTGTCTGAAGTCTATCAGGCTTCCAACAAGCCTGTGCTCCCTTAAAGCATCTACTTTTTATCTTAACAATGTGTCACATGACAATGTGTAATGTCAAAGACGTCACTCATAGTGATGAACCCACGGAGAATTATCACCGGGCTCCGCCGCTTCGCTCGCCTCTGATATGAATAATAATGTTGCTCTTTAACTGTTGGATGAATAAATAAACTGCTAACAAGTTTGTCACATCGATTTAAAAAGATAAAGCTATGTCGATAGCGTGTTCATTACGTGTTTCCACTAACCCCGAGCTGTCGAAAAATGAATTAACGCAGGTAAATGAAAGAGCTGCGCCACTTTAAAATTCAAGCTCCGGGCTTGTTACAGGCCATAGATTTGATTTGTTGGTTGATAAAAGCAGGAAATGCAGCACTAGCAGCCTGTAGTTTGTTTTAAAGGACGTGACAGTAACACAGATTCCTATTCAGGGTGCGAGAGGCGGCCGAACATGCAAGTGTGTGTGTGGGAGAGGGGACTTTGAGTGTGTACGTGTGCTCACGTTAGCCTGCAGGGGAAAGAACACGACAAATAGACCTAAATGCAATATAATGCTCATCTCCAAAACTGTATCTCACTATGGTTGCAATATTGACAACAGCACCACTTTGCAAAAACAAATACACTTGAGTCATACACCAAAACCAGATGGCTGAAGAAGTAATAATGAGCTCACTTTGGCTCCATCCGAGAGCCTTTCTACTCGCTTACAGTGTGTAAATATAGTAGCAGATATATAAAATAAATAAGCAAATATATAGCAGAGCACCATTTTGCAGGCAGAAACCTGCATCTACAATTTTCTTATATCTGATGTGTAGATGTCAGAGGAAACGTTTGATTGAGACGCACATGGCGGGCAAAACAGCGCTCGGCATAATGTTTTCCTCCATTTCCGTGCGGTTGTCTCATGTGCTAATGTTGTTAGGAATAAAAAAGATGATCAACTCTTCTGGAGGCCACATGTGAGCCTCTGGGCAGAGACCCAACCCAATCTACAGCCACCTCCCTCAGCCCTGCACATCACCCTGCCCACGCTGCCAGATACCCAATGAGTGTTGCATTCATCACGAAGACCATGTTTTTTTTTCGCCGTTCTTTTTTGCTTTGCACTCACAAATAAACCAGGAAGGCTGTTGGATGCACCTCCACACTTACCACATTATCACTGACAAAGCGGCCTGTGCCAAGCAAGCAAGACAAACTGCTGCAGTAAATTCACAGCTCGACCTTCGACGGTCTCGGATGGCAACGGAGGCAGGAAACAAATGTATTTCTCATGGAAGGCATGTTAGAGCACGAGAAGAACGGAAAACAAACGCCCGGCTATCGATTCTTCCGTCTGGGGAGCGACTGATCAGATTTTAAAAGACCGCTCTCTGGAAAAAGCACATGTTATCTTCTTGGATGAGTCGGATGAAAGTGTGCGACGCAGTATTTAATGGTTTCCTTTAGTGCTGTTAGCTGGGAGCTCTTTGCATCCCCAACAGTGAGGCGGCCGGTTCACATGGTAATGAATGCTTTAAACTGAGATTTAAATTCGGAGCACACGAGCTCTGCAAAAAGAAGAAAGATCGGAGAGTTGTTCTGCAGGTCGAGGCTCGTCTAATCCATCGGAACATGTTATGCGTACACAGGTTTTCCAGGGACGCCGGCTCTTGGCAACATTTAACATCCTTGAAAGATTTTTTGCTGAAGCGTTGCAATTCTCTATTCCTCACTCAACGCACTTCTGCAATCTTATCTTTTATTTTCACTGCACTCCATCACCGAATTAAACCCAGTGTAATTACGAACCCGCACACACACACACGGCCTTTAGACACACATGTACGCATTTTATGTCTCCAGCGTGGGGGCTTCAATATCTTTCTCATGCACAGTTCAGGCCGGATTAACATCAGGCTGTGAAGTGTGAACCGGTTGGCGGATCAAGCCTGCGACTTGCAGCTACAGTGCCATCTCTCTAATAATCAGGTCATTCCACCGGACCGCCGGCAACTTTCAGCTGACCTGACAGGGAACTCAGGTGTCGAGGAATGGCAGCCGCTTGCTCCGGGCGCTGTGAATTATTGAATGTAAATGTGAATTGTTTTAATATTTAAACTGCTGGAGGTTTCTTGAGGTTCGACATGTTAAACCTGCAGAAACTTTCAGTTTTCTATCAGGGTATGTTGACTAACTTATAAAAGATTCAGGTGGCTTGCTTACAGGGTTTTACCTTAGTCATCATTTGCATGTTATGGTGCTTGTCCGTCCCCGAAGGACCCAGACAACACAAAAACTCCTGCAGGTGAATACACTCTGTAAGCGTGGTTTAACTCGTGTCGTAAATAATTTGTTATTGACTCGGCTGTGGAAGGTGAGACTCTTTGTAGAAACCCACCGAATGTTACATCTTCCCTCATGGCAGGGGGAGCGTTGTCAGTTCCTCCTCTCGCAGTTGGTCATCTTTACCTCACAGCAGCTGCCAGTCATCGTGATGAGCTGTCTGTGCTGCTGCAGCTCCGAGCTCGAGGCTTAGAGAACTGGCATGAGACAGGAAAAATAATAATAAAAAGCCCCCACCTGGATGAATGAAACAGATGGCGAGGGCAGGCAAATTTTATAGAAAAAGTGCACTGATTTCTCAACTCTATCCGCCATTTTCGCTGTGACCTCGCCGTCCTACACCGCCATAAACCAGCCCATGGCTCGTGCCGCCCCAAATCATGCCCCAATTCCATTGAGAAGCCACTTTTGGGCCAACTGACAGAGGAGCTGCGGCCAGGACCTCAGTTATCAGCACACGAGGATTAAGCCGTCCAGGAGAGTTTTAACAGTGTGCATTTTCTAATGTTTGTCGCTTTCACTTGATGGCCTTTTAATGCCGTTTTTGCTTTGGGCCGGCCGGAGTTGGAGCGACCGTCGTGCTTCTCAGTCTAATGAGGCAAAACTGGCATTGCGCTTTTCCATTGCGTGCAACTGGCGTGACCGCGGCTACAGTCAGGCAATTATCACCGCGTGCTTATTGGTGGTGGCATCCTCAGATGGGCCCTGAAAGATTAAATGGAGCCTCACAGCAGAAATGGGGTATTCCTCACAGTGGCATCGATGGCTTCTTCTGAGTCCACCTTGTTGTTGGCAGTGTTGGGCAGGTTACTCAAAAAACCTAATGCATTCTATTACTTGTTACTGTCATTTCAAAGTAATTTGTTACATTACAATATTATTATTGATAGTCATTGAATTGTAAGGCATTACAGTACTGTACAATATAATGGCCGCAGTTATTGCTCATGGCGCGATACATGTGTGTTAGAGATACTGTAACTGTAGGTGTATTCATATTGAAATTAATAGAACTAAAGGCTACGACTGTACATTGTTACCCAACACTTGACAAGATACAAAACCCTTTTTCACATTTCTATCCCTTGATTCTCTTTTATTCACAGAAAATTCACAGCATAATGTGACATAGTTTATGCTTCATCAAAAATCTCGAAAGATTAGTCCTTGGCCTCAAGGGATAAATGGGTTTAAAATCCACTGTGATGCGAGTTACTGAGATTTGTACCGAGTAATATATGACAGATTTTTTTGGTAATGGCTTACATTACTGCGTTACAGCAAAAGTAATGCATTACAGTAATTGCATTACTTTTGTAACATGTTACTCCCGGCACTGGTTGGTGATTACAAGTCTATTGGCAGAGTCTGACCACTTTAGCAAACAAACTAAAGAGAAATTATCAGGTAGAATATCTGAAATTTGAAAATGGCTGGATCAACTCAGCCCATCCTCAGCCACGATCGTTATCATTAACAAGGCACCTCGTATCAAACATCTGAACCGTCCCTTTGAGCCAAAAGGAAAACTCAATTACACGTGTTACAGCACTGATCCAATCTCCATCTAATAATCCTGCTGTCATTTAAAAACATCAGCAAATATTCTGCTGACAGTTTGTGCTTTCAAAGGCATTGTCCATCATCGTGTCTCATTAGAAACCTGTTTTGCATTCAAATTTGGGTAATGGTAAATTTTTGGTGAAGTCAGGGCAACATGAAAAACCTCGCTGACAGAATCAGGAACGTGCTATCACTTCCAACTGTGGAAAATGTGGGGATCAGAGTTAAGACATGTGTAAACATGAACGGTGCTGGCGTCAAGGTCTGTGTAACATTTCCAGAAGAGATTTTTCTAAATCTGGCCAGAAAATTTGAGAGCTCATGGTCCCGGCCGTGCTTGCTGCTGCGTCGAGCTTCATGGAAATCGCTCTGGTAGTTTTAAGACAATCTCCCTGACAGAAGCACTCAGAGGCCACAGACAGTGTCAGGAAAAAAAACACTGCACACCATCAATTTCTTTGAAATTTGGCCCCAGTTGTTTCCGTGAAATCCTCCAAGCAAAAACACACGCAGGTGAGCACATAACCTGCTGGGGAGAGGTAATAATAAAATGAATGATGGATGGATTTCATTTATAGTCTCGGCATTGTGCACGCCGCCTCGCTGTCACGCCATCTCGCCGTAGACAGAGCCGGTGTTATTAGCAGGACCTGTGTTTTTCCGAGCAGGACAAGTCAAAAATGTCCGCTGCGAAAAAGGTCACAGCTCACCCAGCCTGCTGCTCGAAGATATGCTTGAGTCCTACGGCTCTCATTAACCCCTACCAGCTGTTTCCACAAAACAAGTCCAGATAAATGGACAAGGAGTTGTGCACGAAACAGCGGCAGCAAAGTTAAGAAGAAAGTCCGCCAGCCTTCCGGGAGCCCAAGAACCGTGATATTATTCTCAGGAGCCGGCGCCGACCAAAACAGAAAAGAAAAGGTCAGTGAATATTGGACTGCACCACAACCTCCCTGCCCTTAATTTCCACTGCACTTTAAAAACTATGAAAACACCACTTCTCACTTTTCAAAGTCAGTGGGACATTTTCTTTCATTCAACAAAAAGTTGGCCAGTCACATAAAATCATCAAATTAGAACCAATCGAAGCGGTAATTCCCCCTGACTGAGGGTGATGCTGCATAATCAACAATTGTTAAGAAATGATTTCTGGCTCTCTGTGGGCCAATCCTCCCTTCCAATTAATCTGCAATTAGTTATACCTCTTCTGCTCGGTGTCTTGTGGCGAGGAAAGAAAGAAGAGAGGGAATAAAAAGGGGTGTTTTGTTGAAATTTGTTAAAAACTGCGTGTATTCAAATATTTTATTCTCTAATGCGTTTTCAGAGCATATAATGGCTGCTTTATAACAGACTGTCACTGTGAGAATTGGTCTGCTGCCTCTGCTTTAAATGTGTGAATCCCCTTTTCTCATGGGTACGATTTGGTGCACAGGAGTGACTTTAAGCACAAAGGCAGAGAGTCTCTAGCAGACAGAAGACAGGAAATTACTGAGTTAGCGTTTGCACGTGGAGAAGCAAGTCAAGAAGCTGTGCGATTGCTGCTTTTCGCACCTCGATGGATGGAATCGCTTGCTTTTGTGTTCCATAAATGAAGGTAAATAACGCAAAAAATGATACAGATTTTTGTAACATTAGCTTGGTACAGCTTCTCTCGAAAGGGTTTTTGCTCTGCGATTGATCCATCACACTCGTGATTAGCTGCAGACGAACAGCCTGAAACTTTATGCAGTGATTGTGTGGTTTCTTATTCCTAAAAAGGGCTCCACATGGCCAATAGTAATGAGTAATGATTATAAGACGACTACGTAAGCCCTCCAGGACCATGGCGGCCTGCATACATACTTTATCGACATATATTTTGTACCCCTTTCAAATGATCATTAGTTAGTGAATTGAGTTTGCAAATGTCACATAGATCGTTGCCCTTTTTGAACCAGAGCAGGTACAATCAACCATCAGGCCACAGCACCGATTTTACACACTCCCTGCTCCATGTTAGTAAATGCGCGCTGGCACAAACCAAACCCATTTTTTCAAAGAATTTGTGGTCTTTGTCTTGCATGATGTATGCCCCCTTTTTCATCTGGGTGAAACGTTTTAATCGCATTTAGTGGATGCTGTATGAAGTGGAGTTAAGGCAGTGATTGACAGCTGGAGGTAATCTAGAAATGTATGGGAGCAGTACAAATAATGATGAAAGAGTGGATGTCTCTTCCAGTGTGACTGCCTCTTTCAGAGCGTAAGAATGTATTTTCTGCAGTGAAATTAATTGCTTGCAATTGAGTGAGACAAGACCTTGATACTCCTCATCTCATGATCGCTGCTGCACATTCTGGGCCTGAAGTGATGTTACAAGTGCAGCACGGCAGCACATTTCCGGAACATCATGGCTCTATCTTTGTCAGACTTCATAATAGGGCATTGAAAGATGAATGGCACAGAGATATTTGATCTGCAAGGGAGTTTTAAACTGATTTTGTCCAATGCAGTTGCGTGAGGTGTTTTCACTGCAAGAGAATACCCCATTTATTTACAACCTAAACAGAGCAACATGTGGAACTTGCTCTTTTGAAAAATGTTTCCTCTAAGAACAGTTTTTCAGTTTTTCACAATACAAAAGCAAAATGCAA
>CAESWR010000678.1:543809-560349 GCA_903171835.1 Mullus surmuletus | reverse complement strand
CTCGCCACACATTTCCATTCCATTATATTTCCCATCCCTGCAGACTGTAACTCTGCCAGTAACAAGAGGATTATAAAGTCCAGATAAAGTTAAAGCTTCTGTTGGGTGGGTGATCCTTTCTGTTTTAAATGAGCAATTTAGTCCATATAATCATATATTTTGAGTAATTAGCAGATGATACACAGTATGCGCATGAAAAGGAAAGTGAAACGCAATACAAAGAATTCCCAGCAGGCATTTGCCGCGAGCATCAAAGGCCACGATGCAGCAAATAGAAGTACAATAGCTACATTCATGTATGGACAGACTGCGGAGCCAATACAAATCTAATTGGAAGCTAAATAATTAGTAAGGCCGGCGCTTCCTTGAAGTGTTTTTTCAAATTGAGCCACTAGAAGCGGCGCACCCAGCGCTCGATATCTCTCCGGCGGCCGTTGAAGCCGACTTAATGCAAACGCTCCGTAGCATGTGGTCTTTACTCCACATCGGCTGCAGCGACACAAACATCTGCAAACTCTAAACAGATTACGATTTTTTCCATTTTTTTTCTGATGATGCGGCCGGTTTCTGACCCTTCGCTCCTCATTAAAAAGATATGCTGCGGGACGTGGCTGGTCATTAGAGCCGCTTTATTAATGTGAAGCGGTCAAAGGTGTATCAGCTGGTTGTAAATGGCTATAATATATACTGCCCGGCTGCCAGGGTGGTATAGATAAAGTGCCCTCCAGAGAGAGCTGGGACTGACTGCGGGGGGGCGGGGGGTTGGAGGAAGACGGAGCAGCTTGCGGCTCGGTGAGGGATGTGCAGATGAGAGGCAGTGAGGGATGCTGGTGGTATTCACAGAAAACAGACCAAAGGACTCTTTATTTTATAGATGGAAGCAGCTGGGCTCCGCAGCAGACACCAAAGGAAACCTCAGCTCGCCAAACAGGGAGACCCCTCTCTCCCCCCTGGGAAATTGTTTGGCCAAGATAGCGACAGGGCAGGAGCCAATCGTCAGCGAGTCTGCCTCGTGATGGCCGTGCAGTGACATTTCCTAACCTTCTTTGTGTCTGTGGACACAGGGGGGATTATTTATAAGCTTGTTAAACCGTAAATTCTGAAACAGAGCCGGACAATGAGCAGGAGGCATATATTAAACTGCCAAGTTGCCAGAGCTGATAAAATACTGTAGATAGAAAGAGGCACTCATGCGCCGATCACGCACCTCGCCCGCTTGCGTCGGCAAGGGTCTGAACACATGAGCGCAGAGCTTCCTCCGCGGGAACATTCACTTCAAGCTCTGACACCTACGCAACCTTGAGCGGTTTAATCGTTTGTGGCAACTCCTCCACGACCCCGTGCTCCTGTAACCTAATTACAGACAGGAAACCAGAGAATCAAGATGGAGCTCGGTGAATAACGGGCTGCGGGATGTTGAGAGAGAGAGGGAGAGAGAGAGAGATGACTACTGAAATAAAGACACGTTCTGCCGCAGATTTCAGAGGTTCCGTTAACGACCTTGCTGTTAATGTGCGATCATTCCACTGCGGCGTCGAGGTGTTTATTACGGATTCAGAAGCCGAGGGGCCGCGCCTACATGCTCATCGGCTTGTAAGTTGCAACACAAACCTCATGTGTTTATGAAGAAAAATCAGCGTGTCAGCCATCCAGGGGGAAAGCCACGCATGGGCGGAAAAGTCATTACGAATATTTGAAGTATGTCAATTTCTAGCATTTGCTGCACCCGTGCAGCCACCTTGACACTTAATAAAACCTATTAAGCATTGCAACGTCACTCAAGGGGTCATGGAATCATCCGGGAAACATATAGCGGCCTTAAAAAAAAAGCAGGCAGGGGGTGGGGGCTTTCGCATTAATAAGATTAAATACAGAAAAGCCCCCTCAGCAGCCTCAGTTCCGCTGCCAGCAGGTACTTCATGCCAGCCATGCAGCACATAAGGTAATAAGCCACCGTGACTCTCAGCCCGTATTAAAGCAGAATCGGCCATAACTGTTCAGATGTTTAAAATGAGCCTTCATGTGACAGATCATTGTCCAGATTGCGCGACGCACGTCAAACGCAATTAACCCGAGCGCGCCAAAGGCCGGGAGACTTTGGGGAGTTTATTGAATGTTGGCGTTGGCAGAGGCGATGTGTGCTCAGATGTGTTGTGACGTCGCTGCTGGTCTGTGAATCTGGTATTTTGGCAGCCGCCGTCTTCTTCCTGGGCAACCAAAGTGGCCTTCTTTGGATGGGCAGGGAGCCGCGGTGGTTGTAATGGTCAGCATTACTGTAATCAGATTACATTTGCCTGTAACCCAGTAATGTAATGCATTACTGTTGATAACGTCAGCAATCGCATTACAGTTACGAATCAAAAAATGAATGCTTTACTTGAGCTTCTTTATGGGAGGACATACGTGACATGTAGATTTGACTCGAGGAGACGAAGAAGACGAGCTGTGACATGTAATAAAGATTCATTTGGATTTAGGCATACTGTTTAATTTTATAGTTTTAATTGGCAATTAAGGTATGATGCATCTCAGCTGATGTCATGGAATAATCCAAAAGTAATATAACTACCAGTGTGACTACTTTAAGCAGCGAGTAACAAAGTAAAGTAAGGCATTCATTTTTTAAAAAGCAGCCAGTGATGTGTAATGGATTACTTTTTTTCAGTAGCTACCCCGACACTGGTAATGGTCAAAAGCATGGTCGCGATATATTGGACCATCATACATCATGTCAAATAGAGGCTTGAAAATAACAAATGTACGCATAAACTCTAAGATAAGACCCTGCTTGGTCATTAACCATGTGAGATGTTATTTCCTCGTACTTCACACTTCTTTCTGTAATCGGTAGAGTCGTCCTCTGCCGCCGCCAAGACAGAAAAGCCATATCCGCTTTATTTTTCAGACCAGGGCGCCTTCATGTGATGCAGACTTGGTTTTACTGTCTGGGGCATTTTTGAGAGTCAGGCGGTGTGAAAGTGGACAGAGAGGCACATTATTTGGGTTTTTAAAGAGGAAAAGAAAAGTAATTGAAGTGACTTCAGTCACTGGGAAACTCAGGCTGAAGGGTAAAAGTCTTCTCATTGTCCACATCAGCTCTCAAGAGTAAACTTTAACTAAATTCATGATTTCATTGAAATACTTTGTGTTGTTTTCCATCCCATTAATGTTTGCAGAGAGTGAAACGTGTCTAACATAGTAATAGTTATTGGGATATGAGTGGGTGCTGAATCCCCTCTCCCAAATCACTCTTTGTGCTTTTGGATGAATTATTCAGACCTTGTGGCAGAGAATAATTAGGAGAATCTTGGGCCTCTCAAAACTTGTGATATATAGAGTGAATTTCAATGGCCCTTGAAATTCAGTTTAGAAAACTGACCTTTCAATTCTTTATTCAGAAAACTAAAAATAATCAGCACCTGTGCCCCCTTTCTCTTTCCGTCTTGCGTTCCCTCTGCAGCTCAAAAACAGTGCCCTTTTGGAATAAAATAGAATGATACAGGCCAGAGTTGCGGCTTGACCCATTCTGATACACGCCGCTGCTCTTTCTGGCATGCTGATGTGCTGCATCACAATGCATCAAAGAAAACGCACGAAGGCATTCACCTTTGACAGAGGCGATGCGACCTCCACCGGGAGGAACAACCAGGAGACTCACCTTTAACGTGAGGAGATACAGGTGAGAACGGAGAGCATTAGAGCATTAGAGCATCTCCGCGTGTGTACAACACAACACCAATGGCGGCGCACGGCCCTCCCGTGTGAACCTTCGTCCGCTTTAAGTCCAGTAATCCTCCTCAATGATGGTCGGGCGAGAGGCGGTGGATGCAGGAGGATCCCCCGGCCTCGCCGCTTTGATCAGACGCCCCTCTGCGATCGGAGTCCATCTCTCTGCTAATTCCGAGAAACACGTGGAGAAGCATGAAGCAGAATGCCTGAAAACAAGCAGGCTGTCATCACAGCTGGAGGCACGGAGGAGTCAATACGCTTGACTTGGAAAATGTAAAATCAGCTGCAGATAGAAGAATCCGGAGTCTATTGGATATTTTTTGGGTGGGGGAGAAAACCGCTAATTGAGGAGATCCTCAACTTCACTTTATCCTGATATTTATGCTGCACACAGAGTTAGAATTATTCCACCTGCTGTGCTGACAAAAGCTGTTCTGAGACTTGTTCACTCTCTCACTCCCTCGATTTTTTTTTTCTCTAGTTGCCGTTGTTGAGAGAATCACTAATGATCATAACTGGAGATGGATGCAGCCGCGTCCCGAGGTGGAGGTGCGTTTAAAGTTTGTGAATGAGCAACTGCAGGGGAGAAAGATAAGGCGAAGACAATCAACCGTGCAAAGCATTAGCTAAACAGCAAACCGAAAACACCAAAGTGAAGCTCCTACAACCTTTCCGATAAGGGAGAGAAATTATTACAGACATTATTACAATTCCATTCAATTATTATTAGCTGCCCACCGCCAGAAGACAGAGAACACACAAAAAAGGACTTGTTAAAACACCTTATTCCTGTCAGTCTAACCTCTGGACAGATGCATCGTGGGAGCACATCTGCCAATCAACGGGCGGTCGACCTGCAGGAGCCCGACGGAAAGGTAGGAACGCAAATGTCTTTTTGTACGACAGGTTAAACTGGAAACAGCCAAATCAAACATTTATCCTCCCAGCGATTTAAAGTTGTTGTTTTTTTCATTCACATGAACCGCTGAGGCCGAAATAATGAACTGATTTTAATACGTCTCAGACAAACCATGCATCTCTCGTCATTAGTGTATTTATTTCTGTCTGCAAATGAAATCTTTGAGGGGCTACATATGTAAATGTTGCAGAGATGGAAAAATATTTCTCAGCTGGTGATTATGTGTATAAAGTGAGCACCGTGTGATCTCAATACAGCATCGGGTAAATACGTTTTTTTTCCCCCCCGTGCTTTTCATGGCTGTTTAAAGCGGATGGGAGGCTTTGTTGTTACAGTGATGACATCCTCAGTAAGCAATGCTGGCATGGAAACAAGTGTGTGTACTGCTGGGAATTTAACTGGGAGGTTGTGCTCTTTTTCCCAGCTACATTTCCACCCTATATGTGACCTATTTCTCCGTGAGGTGCAACGCTTGAATCATGCAACTCGCTTGCAGCCGGAGGAATCGGGGGCTGCGGAAAGGGTCAAACACTTTTTCCTTTTTTTTTTTTTTTATAGATGTGTACGACAATCAATTGTGCTGCTTGGAATTTCAATGACGGTATGAGCAAATTAGTTCCAGATAAGGAGAGGCTAATGGAGAAACAATAGCTGCAAATTAATTGTATGGGTGAAATAGGCTTGAAAATATTTCATTATTTAATGAATATACAAGTATATAAATGAGAGTGATGCAGAAACATAAATTGAATTCCACTTCAAAGAACAGTATTTTGTAAATCGAGAGCATTAAACATCAAATAATGCTGTTGCAATGGCCATGATCTCTCAAATAGATAATAAAAAAAGAAGATAGCACAGTATTGAGGTGTCTCAGATGTTTATTTTAACCTGCAGTACTGAAGCTAAAAAGTTAATACATTTCAATCTGCACCAATGTTCTCTCTCAGTGGGAAAACTCAGCCGGACCGAAACAATATGAAGATAGACCGAGAATGATTACATTGTTATAAAGAAAAGCTGTGAAGCAATTACAGATAAAATACTGTGCAAATGTTGTGCAAGTGCAACTTAACGGTTTTGCAGCGGAGACTTATGATAATTGCGACTGTAATGGTCCATTTTATGTGCAAGAGCCAAGAAAGTTCTTCACTTACTGCGACTCCGAAAAACGAAGCTTTTGAAAGATTAAAAAGGGCAGGTTTAGTCATGATGAATTCAGTCTGAAAATCTCGCAGATCTCTCCTTCTTTTCATGGGCTCAAGATGCTTTCATTAACTGTCATGACAACGTATCGAGTTCCCAAATATGACTGGTATGAGAGATAATTGAAAGGATGAGCGCCGGGTTTCTGTGTCGCCTGCGGAATTAATGGCTGCCACGTCCCATCACGAGCACGGACCTGGACGGGGAGAGACACTGCTGCAAACAGCTACAAATGAACTGAGAGGGAGGCGTCATCTAACATATTTCCACACTGTGACAACAAAATGACCACAGCACGCCCGGGCGATCCCTCTTTGTCGACCTTATATGTGCACACGTATGTGGAGAGACAGAAACACGGGAGCGAGAGAGCGGCGCGTGGGCACTTTCCTCCTTCTTTCATGTGTTCCGTGTCAAATTGCGATTTAATGAGTTGAGTTACCCTGACCGTTTTGTGTGTGTAAGTCGTGCTTATTAACTGCTTGGGCATTCACGGAGTGTTAGGAAGGAACTTATTAAGCAATCTTGGGCAAAATGTGAAATATAATGGAGATTTTTTTACATGACGTTGTATGAGATCCTCACCATCAGTGTGTTCATCAGCAGTGACTTTTCCCCCCACCGCATCCCATGAGCGAAGTTCTGGCCCGGTTTCGGTGTTGCAGAAAGTAGTTCCGTGTAGTTGCTGGGGTCACAGAGATAAAGTTTTGCTCCATAAAAACAATAAGCGTTCAAAAGAGTAATACATTTGCATCACAAACTCTTGTCCTACCTCACAATCACCCGGTACTATTTTCCCTGTATCATCCTCATCAGCTGTTTCACGATATTTACATGCTTGGAAGAAGACCGCTGCAACGCGCCTTCTCTTGCGTCGCAGCGGTCTCCTTCCGCCAAAGGTCTGTTCCGTGATACATAGGGAGGGAAAATAGTACCTGGTGATTGCGAGGTCGAACTTTTTCGCAGCCAAGAATTCTTGATGCAAATGGTTTACTCTTTTGAACGCATTTTGTTTTTTGGAGCAAAACGCTTCATCTCTGTGACCCCAGCAACTAGAGGGAACTACTTTCTGCAACACAGAAACCGGGCTGGAACTCCACTCATGGGATGCAGTGGCGGAAAAGTCACTAATGATGGATGACACTGATGGTGAGGAACTCATACAACTTAATGTCAAAAAATGCCCTTTAAAGGGCTGATTTTCCTCTTGATTTTGGAATGCAAAATCTATCTTTTGAGGTTTTGTGCAAGGACAGGGCTGTATTCCCCGTCCAGACTCTTACACACATGCACACACGCTTTACACAAAGAACAGGTTCATTCAAACAAAATAATGCTTTCCCCGGTTCTGACAGAAAACCATCTGCATTCCGGGGGGAAACGAGACCACTGAGACGCTTTGTGTTTTTAGTCATGGAGATTTATCCATCCCACCACAAACAATGGCCACCTGACAAGCGTGTCCCTCTGAACCTCTCTCTCGCCTCTCAGGCCGGCGGCGGCGCCCTCTTAAAGAACCTTTGTGCTGGAAATCACCGTCGTGCAGCTTCCACCGTTGTCGACATAAGGGGCCGGAGCCCAGAGCCCACCCGGCTGCGGCCACAACTGCGGCGGCCATACGGGCTCAGGATCTGGAGGAGCCCCTGCATGGAGATAGATCTGTGAGTGAGGCGGGGAGGTGGGCAGCGCCGGCAGCCAGCTGTCTGTGTGATTTAGCAGCCAGCGTAAATCAAGAGCGAGTCTCTGCTCGACCAGCCAGCCTCATTTCAATCTCTCTACAAATCACACTGCACAGGCGGCGAGAAGCGGGAGAGCTATAAAGGCTCCCCAAAAATAATCATCCTCCGCAAGTCTCTTTCTTAGGCGTTCATTTATTAAGTAGATGAGCAGAAATTTGACATCCATCATTAAAGACACTGAAAATACGGTTTGATCCCCGTCAGATGATATGAGGGTTTGGCTCCTTTCTGAATGCACACCTTCCTCACATCCATTGTAAACAGGGAGCAGCGGCGTTGGAGTTGAGGAAAAATCTGACAAACCATCTAACCAAGCAATCCACTCTTGGAAGAGGCTTTTATTTATGATATGAAGAAAAAAAAAAGTATTGAATTAACATATCTCTTGCTGTCAGCCAACCTATGTTGAACTAGTTATTAGAGTGAAGCGGTGCCGGAAGTGGGCAATGTGATGATTCACTAGCAGCAGTTTAATTCACTTCTCTGTATGCGGAGTCCAATGAGCACCCGGGGAGGAAACAGACTACAGTATGAAGGCAACACACACACGCACATCAGACAGCTTTTTTTCTCCCAGCGTCATAAAAGATGTTTGGATGCAATTAACTTCACAAGAGCAGGCACACGGTGCCGGTGGTCAATACCAACAATGTGAGATTGGAGGGAAAAAAAATCATGAAAGAAAGCCAACACAACGCTCTGAAAGAGTTGTTTCACCGCAGGTTATCAATGCGCGCTCACACTTCAAAAACCGCCGTAAATTTATTGGGAATGAACACATTTTCAGTGGGTGGTCAGTTATGAATTCTAATAACTTCGCCATGAAATATAAGTGTGGTTTTCTTTGGCCACTGCAAAAGTCGGGATATGAAGTCGAAGTTCATCAGTATTCTTAAGGAACGACCCCTGAAATTAATGAATGCAGGCAAGCATCCACTTTGTCAAATAGCTTTAATAGAGAGCTTCCCATTTTCATGAATGGTCTGTTATAGATTTATTCAGATGGGAATGAGATGCAGTTACTACGCCACAGCAAATCATCTGTGCTCGGATGCTAGGATTGCTCTCTCTGCGCGTCGCCTAAATTGTTCTTGTGGGGCACTTAGGCTTTGCCTGATCTGATGGTATTTACTTCTGCAAGATCTCTCTGTCACGTCCGTCTGCGGTCACGACGAGGGAAGAAGTATGCAAAGCACTTAGGTTGACGCATCAAATGAGTTATGGCTCTCAGCCGCCCCCGTAGGAGGCGCGCCGCTGTGCAAAGACGACAAAAAAAAAAGAAAGAACGAAAAATCTCAACACGGCGATCTTGTTAAGCTGCAATTCTTTCACTCTCAAAGACCATTAACAGCAGTCATTAGGACGGAAGCGGCTACAAAATGAATCAACAATACATCTGTAGGTGCCGTATTGACGCGAACAAGTTGCTGAATCCTTTTAATCCTCAGAGAGCTCATTGGGAATTCACAGCACCTGGAAATTCTCCAAGATCATTTCTCACTCGGTGGGGCTCAGGTACGCCCATACGTGGCCAGATGTAAGTGCAGCATCGCGTGCCAAGTCTGACAGAGACAACACGGCGACCTTTTCGCAAAACTGCTGACTCGCTGCATCTCTATTACGACCTGTGACAAGATCCCGCCTGTCAATCAGATCACAGGTAATTCATTATAATAAACACCAAAGACGCTGGACAGACTGAAATCACTCCCACATTTAGCTCCAGTACATTTATTCAAAATAGGGCTGTTGGAATCTACCTGTATTGACGATAATTGTGGTATTAAGGAATGAAATTTTAATATTGTGTTAAAAATGCGCATATGATGATGTGCCGCTTGTTATCAGTTATCAGCTGTCATTCTCCAGTTGCACATGGCAGGTGTGCCCTGCTATCCACACATTATTTTGTTAATATTGTAGTTTTAGCAGATGTTGCACCATGTTGATCCTCTATTTATCAGTTCATCTGGTTACCTTTTAACTAGCTATTGACTGTAATTTTATATAAAGTTGTACAATTATTGGTTTCATATTATCTTTATACCACTTTAGACAGGTATTTGGATTATAATTAATCTGCCAAAGGAGAGAAAAAAATCATAAAGTTAAAGATCAATTTCATTGATTTTACCATTTTTATTTAAGTGAAAATCTGATATTGTGACAGCCCTAATTCAAAACATAATTCTTTTATGGTAAAAATGTGGCATGACTCTATATCTTGTCAATAGTGATGATCAGGTTTTAGGTTGTGTGTGCATTGGGATCATTGGGAGCCTGTGAGGGAGAACTGATGTGCAGTCCGATGCTCTTCCTCTGGGATGTAGGCGGAGCTCGCGAGCAAACAGGGGCCGATCCCAATGTCCACACTCGAGGGCTCACAGACTTAGAGGTGAGTTCCCGCAGAGTCCACAGGGGTTTTAAAACACTGTCGGGTCTGTCTATCTCTTACACGGCCTTTCAATAATCCACAGGGACATTGAACACATGGCTCCCAGCAGAGGCCTTAAAGACAGAGAGGTAATGAATGGAGGAACATTGATCGCTTCACATGAACAATAGCATCATTCGGTGGTGATTCATCAGGTCGGTGGGCTGTTCATCTCGTGGACAAACACGCTGTCTGTTCCTGAAGTCGGACATGAAAGAAAAAAAAAAAAGGACCAACGAAAGGTCCAAACCCACAACTGTGTGTGTTTTGTCATAGATAATAAATTGTCTCATGTCACAAGGTGCTGCTGTCCCGCCGCCAAAAAGAAGCAGGAAGGCATGAAAGTATGTCTACATACGCCGTCCATCGCTGGAAGCCGTCAAAAAGAGGAGAGTCATACAGTGTTCAACCCAATAACTTTCTTCTGTGACAAAATAGCTCCTTATGAAACTCCCAGTGCTTTGAGGGGCAATCATATGCTATTAGAATGTAGATTTCACACGACCCGAACGTGTGGTTTGTGAACAAAACAATTTAAATAGTTCCACAAGAAGCAGAATCTCAATTTCCCCCGGAGCTCTGTCATAATTAATTTATTCTCCAACACCAAAACAACAACGTTAATTAGGAGCGAGCCGGTCGGTGAAAACAAAAAAACAAAAACAAAAAGATTTACCATTGAGCAAATTGCATATATACAACGCAGGTGGCAAAGAAGTGGCAAGGGTAACTAGCAGCCACAAAGAGAAGATGATTATGGCCACTTAAGGAAAAATTCACCGTCATCACAGAGGAATTTCAATAATTGCCTAACTCGCGTCCCCCTCCTTAACCACTTCTCTGAAGCAAAAGCTCTCCCGCAGCAGAGACACAATTAGCCCGCAAATTGAGATTCACAGATTGTTCTCGGTGGCCACTTTTGCAAAGCAAAGACTTGAAAAATGCTGCGCTGGAGTTCTGTCGCGAAACACGCATTCACTCCAGTCTTTGGGTGTCAAAACTTTTCCAGCATTTCAAAGGATATGAGTAACAGGTGGTAATCTTTTTGATGCACCATAATTGAGGTGGGAAGTGGACGAAATGAAAGCGTTTGGCCAAATTATATCCACTTAACAAACTCGCACAAGCTCTTCATCATCATGTCATGGAGGGAAGCTTTTACATTCTACTTACAATATTATAACCCCTCAAAAAAAGTTCAGAAACGTTATTACAGTCAAAAATAGATCCCCTTTAATAATACCAATTGCCTCCTGTTGGTATTCACCGAGATGCCAATAAGGTTAATATTATCATTGTTATTATTTGTGATCCACCTGTGACTGACACACACCTGGCAGCACATTTTTTGGGGCCGTTAACCACATGTTTAGCTGTGTTGCTCATTAAATGCATGCACGATCCTTACAAGTTGTACCTTGTTGTAAAGGCGACTAATCAGGCTTTCCAACGCTATAGAATACATCACCAATTGGCATTAATAAAGGGGAGAAATGATTGACTCAAATAACGTTTTCAAACCCTCTGAGGGATTTTGGCACACTTTTTGGGGCACTACCCACACGTTTAGCTGTGCTGCTCATTCCACGAATGCACAATCCTTACAAGTTGTACCTCATTGTAAAGGTGACTAATCAGGCTTTCCAGGGTATAAAATACAACATCTATTGGTATTATTAAAGGGGAGAAATGATTGACTGAATATTCCTGAATTTTTTGATAAGTAATTAAGAAGCTAATCTCTTTTGCCAAAATATTCTAATTACAACGTGGCTGTCAAAGCGACGATTCAAAGCAGGACGAGGAGTCGGGCAGCGTCACCTGAAGTAAGAAGCCTGACACGCGGTGGGAGAAACATCAGCTCATGGCCTCCAGTTGATGTAAATCAGAACATTTGCATGACACCAGAACATATTTTTTTCCCGATGAAAACAGTGGAATCCCTCCGAGCGACGCACCAGAGACGAGGCCGGGCCTCAAACTGGCGTCTGAAAGGAGGTGAACTCCGGCTGACAAGCGAGAGCCCTGAACTTATGCATAAAACATGCGCCAATAGAAAACACATCCAGAGAAATCTGAGGGGACGCATCATCTGTCTTCAGAAGCGCGCGTGATGCAACGGCGAGGAATTCTTGGGTCGCTCCCAGATCTCGGGGCCGCGTTTGTGAAAGGCAAACAGCTCCGGCCTCCCCTGCAAAGAAAAATAAATTAATAAATAAACACGAGTGTCTGCCCCCGGTTTATTTATCGCAGGCTGTCGTGTTAATCCGACCCGTCTGCGGTTGAAACTGCTAATTGGTCGGACACGACGAGAGTCGAGAGCGTGTGAGGCCCGCGGAGCAGCGAGCGAGACCCCCGTGATGTCAGACGGCGGCTTGCCGGAGGTAAATGAGCCTGTTCTCACCCTGCTGACGTGGCTGGATCCTCTCCAGACACTAAAGCCGCTGCGCACAACTCCCCCCGACCGAGCTCTGACAGAGACTAATGCTCCAACATTAAGCAACCCTGCGCCACTTTACTTTTGACCTCCACCTTGCTTTGTTTTCCTCCCCCCCGGCGACGGTCGCTACGGCTCAGATTGCAGCCGCTCTTTCGCGACGCGGGGCGAGCAGGGAGGGGGGCGGACATGTCGTCTGCTTTCATATTCATTGGCTGTAAATATTTTAGGAGTGCGACCAAAGCAAACAGCGGTCAATTCGGCAGGGGCAGAGTCCGGCGGTCGTAGGGGCTTCCCTGTAATTGTTGTTGAGGCTTTGCGGCCAAACCGAGCATTATTTTTGAGCTTGCCGAATAAAAAATATAAATAAAAAAAGATGATACGTGTGTTTGCTTTCCTTCCTCCTAATAAAGAGTGGTGTCTTTGTGTGTGTGTGTGTGTGGGGGGGCGATCCCTCATATAAAAGGCTGAATTATGGTGTTACGCTGATGAAACAGTGCAACCAAACATCATTTATATCCACAACCTAACCAGGCAGCTGTGTGTTTGTCTGGTTACGGCGCTAATGATGTCTGATCCGATTCAGAATGAGAGTAGAACTGTGCAACAACGCTGAACAATCCTCCTCCGTTAAGCCAAGTTTACAGAAAAATTTACAGGCAACAGACGATTTATTTTAATTTCAGGGTTGTTTTTTTTATTTATTTGGACGCACACCAAATTGCACACACTCACAGATAACAGCCTGCTGCATGAGCCTGATCTAATGTGTTTGTAATAGAAATGCTGAAAAATGTTGATTCGTTAAAAAAAAAATCACAGCTTTATTTTTGTAAAAGAGCATTGTTTGGGTTCAAATGAGAACTTGTCTGTGTCAAAACATCATCAAAACCTGACTCATCTCGGAATGGTTTTCATCTAATATAGCGTACAGAGATGCAATTACGAAAACTGTCACTGGAAAAACCCATTTCTATTAAATTTAGCTCTAATACTTGAATAGAAAAGCAACCTTTAGTGTTTCAAGTTTGCTAATTACATCTTGTAGATGCTCAGTATGTAAATACAAAGGGCCATTTTAAGAACTCCATTGTGCAATTAGTGGCACTGAAACTGTGATGGGAGTGGAATAAACCGTTACCATGCTTTGACGCTCTCCGGAGGAAAATCTTATCTGTTCTTTCCTGGGGGAAATTAATTAATCAGCAGTTTAACAGCAAACATATCTCTGTGTTTTGTCACAATCTGCGTGTCACTTCTGTGACAAATTCAATTTTATGTACAACACACGTCACCCCGACGATAAGTGCACGTCAGCGACCGAAAACAGCCTCCATCGTGTTCCGTCAGATGAGGCAATTTCACCGTAGGAGGCTCGCACGATGCAAGTAATCACATTATTGCTTGGTAGATTTTTTTATGCCAATCAAAAAACTTTTCTCCACAGCTCCATGCGCACAGAATTTCACTATATTGAGTGTGGGAAGATTTGCTCCAAGGTTACTCTCAAAGTCGCCGTGAAAGTCTCTCGGCCGGCGAGAGATGAGAGCCAATCAGGCGGCTAGTTAATCACATTGCTCTCCATCATGTTTGACAAAGAGCACACATCCCATAAACTCAAAGCCTGCGTCTCTCACATCCCGGGGGAGCTGAGAGGCGGCTCCCGTACAACGGTTGAGTTGCATTTTCTGAATTTATGATAATTGTGTAAACACATGCTAACTTTGGTTGACAAGCAGATGAGTTTCAGCGGCTAACAGGGAATTCCTTAAAAGGCTCCGGAGGGGATGTGCTTTGCAGTCAAAGTGTTTTCAAGGGATGTTGCCTTCAGCGCGCAGCACGTCATGAATGTTCAAGATTCAGCAAACATCAAACCCGGGGATTGTTCAATCAGTCATTTAGATGTAAATGAAAATGTATTTTGCAATTTCTCTTTTGCAGAAGATTATGGCAATTTCGAATGAGTTGATGTCTCATATCGTTTTTTCCCTTCCGCCATAGCTGCGTCAAAGTTTAGTTCTTTCAACAAGCAAAACAAATCTTGAATGCAGTGTGATGCACGCAGTGTTGGGGAAATTACTGAAAGAAAGTTAGCCATTACACATTGCTAGTTATTTAAAGAAGTAATGCCTTATTTACTTTGTACCCTGCCACTTGAAGTAATTAGTTATACTATCAGTTACATTACTGTTGGATTACTGTACCATACCTTTATTGCCAATTAACACTATAAAATAGTATATAATGTAGAATGCCTAAATTACCATACATTTTTATTCTAAAAAGTAGCTCCAGCTCTAAAATTGACCGTGGAAGCTCCGAAACTGCTCAGGAGGCCTTGATCGGCAACACGTAAATATCAAAGCAGCTACAGTGAACAATGAGGTGGGATTGTTGGAGTTTACGGCTTTAATTTGAATATCGGATTCTTTTAATAGAAAAACTGCACTGAAGCTCACAGACGGAACAGGCTAATCACAGTCCTCGCGTACTCATCGCTGTAGTCTTCTTCGTCTGTCGCTGCTCTTCTTCATCTCCTCAAGTCAAGTCTGCATGTCGTGTATTTGTCCTCCCATAAAGAAGCCCAAGTAACATTTTTGATTTGTAACTCTAATGTAATTGCTGACGTTAACTGTAATACGTTACATTACTGCTACGTTACAGACAAGTGTAATCCGACCCCCAACACTGGATTTTGAAACAGATCTCGTCCTGCTGTGAAGTACTTCACCATGTATTGATAATAAAAGTGCGAGTGAATTCTTATCTTTATTCCTCACTAATGTGAGGTGAGATTAGTCATCGAGATACCAGGGCAGCAGCAAAGAAAGCTCAGCATAATAGTTTAACGGTTTCTTTTGGGGTTTTTCCACCCAACGTATTGAACTCGATAAGGAGAAGGGCTCCACAGCAGAGGGTTTATTACCGGAGCTTCACCCTGGGTGTCATCCTGGTTCATCCATTATCTGCAGAGGAGCCGCGGAAAGATCCCCTTTGATGGTGCGCCGGGCTGACTGGTCCCGGCTATATTGTCCGGGGGGATCGGCCTGTCGTGCGAGTAGTGATGGTCACACTTTGAGGGATAAAAACCCGACATCAGTTGGTATTCTCTGACTGGCTGATGGAAAAATACAACGGCTAAACAGGCAGGACGTGGGTGAAAAATCCTCCCATGCAAAGCATCAAGCAGTGGGCGGCGGGGTTTAACCGGTTCAAGTGATCTTCCCTTTTGACGACAAATACTTCGCTCGTTATATCACGTCAGTCACCGATAAATAATTGAAGGTCTCATGCTGCTGCGCCTTCAGCTCCCGTTATATTTATTTTCTTTATTTGCCAAACGCCTCACACACCTTTGAGCAGCAGCATTAGAGAGGCAGCCTCGTCTTAAAGGTGCCGAGAACCTCGCTGAGGTTACGCTGACAATTATGCATTTGTAGACATCCTCATAAATATTAATAAGCGGTGGCTGGACCTCGGTGTCAACATCGCAATTATGCAAACATATCAGGTATGAATATTTAAAGGCATTAATGGGTGAATGCATGAGGGAGATTATGGAGTCCTGGCAACATTCAAAATTATGATCAACAGGTGTCCTTAGACCCCCTCCTCACTAGATGATAGTCACCCCGCCATGATGTTTTGTTTTTTGTGTGTGTGCATGTGTCTTTTGAGATGTTTTTGCACTTCTTTTATTCCGTGCAGCCCTCGGCCTCGGATGGAGGAAGGAGCGCCGTGCGTCTATCAACGTAGGCAGAATTGCTCGATTCTCTCGATGACACTTAATTTGGAAACACATTTAAGTGTACTTGATCCCTCAGCCTTCCCACCTCCCCACCCCCCATCCTTTCCCTCTCATTTTAAATCCGTGTGTAAACACAGCGCATAAATGACAGGTGCATCCCAGGATATCAAACATGTCTGACTAATTTGGAATAATTTCCTGAGCTGGGTGACAAATTCTGCCTTCCTCCAGCACTAAGCACGGGTGGAGAGTGCAGGCATGCATACAAAGTAGGGTGGAGATTTAGCTTGGCTTGCCTGTGTTTACCCCCCCCCCCCCCCCCCCCCCC
>CAESWR010000678.1:503312-518685 GCA_903171835.1 Mullus surmuletus | reverse complement strand
TGCACATAATGTTACACTGCAGTTAATCCTGCAAAGTGATTATAACCGTGCATTGTTTAAAATGTTCACGTCATCATTTGTATCATTGCTAATCTTAGATGTTACACTCAACAGAGAGCAGGAGGAGGACGGGGGGGTCGCTCATATTTGGTCATAAACTAGATTATAGGACTGATTTATGTTGACGATCCCCGAGGAGGTCACAGGAGTTATTGAAATCCAGAGTCACCAAAGTCATCGGGATGCTTGTGCGTCCAAACGAGTCCAGCCTATCCATCCGGGACGTGTTGAGATATTTTACATGATAACGGATTCTCGATCAATCACGTTTTTTAAGGTGTTGGCGAGAGGGAAGGTCAGGGGTTCACCAAGTCAGCGGGGAACTGTGGATCAATTGTGGGTGTCTGGTCGGGGTAATCCATCAAACACCTGCCGAGACGCTTCAATCACTCCAAAACCTAATATGAACCTGCTGCCACCAGATTATTGTTACCGAATGAGATGCACCACAAAGAACTATTGATATGCAAAGTAAGTAGCAGAGCACCAGGAAATAACCCCTCACAACTCGAGGTCAATCTCTTCAATTTCAATAGTAGATCATAGACACGTAGTATAACATGATAATTACTAATGTAGTGATAGCTAGTAATTATCATATTCTACAGCATCTTTCAGGCGCACATTGTGTCCAGATGAGCTATATTCTGTATTTATCCCCCCGAAGGTCCAGCCGGCACCTACACATCTCGCCGGGCGCCGCAAACAATCAACTCGTTTTGCAAATGCTTCGTACGCCAGAAAGTTTAAGTGCCTCTGTGTCCTGAGTGCTGCGCGCCCGCCTGCCCACTCACTCACTCATCACACACACACACGTGAATATCCGGCTGTAAATATCCCCCCGAAGCACCAAAAGGCGAACCCGATGCGGCATGTTCACAGAGCCAAACATTACGGGCGTAGTGAAGAGCAGCATATGGATTCCTCTATCTCCTGAAAATATGAATCGACACGAAAAATGTCGATAGTATCTTTGTGTGTAGCAGGGAGTGGATTCTGAACTCTACGGTGTTGCTGAGAGACCGAAGGAAAGTCCAGGAGCGGCCGACCAACACAACTTAAACTGACTCTGATGTGAACCAGAGGAACTCCGCGCTCGATCCGCTTCACCCCGCAAACCTGCACAATTTCTGTATCGGAGCAGCAGGGATTTGGCCCTCCGCTGCTGGAGGCCCGAGTGTTTTTCACTGTATTACAAATGAAGCGTGAGGAGAGCGGTGAAGGTGTTGCTACACGCTATACTGGAACAAAAGATGCAAATAGTGAACCCCCCCCAGCAAAAGAATCGGAATCAAAACAAGGGAGGAAAACATAACGTGTAAGATTTGAACTTTATATGGAGGGCTTCTATTTGTGCGCATGCTCCCTAAAAAATAGCAGAAGAGTGGGAAGCGTGTGTAAAAAAAACACCTCTGACCTCTTGCATCGGAGCCCCACAGCTCGGAATCTGACCGGGCAGCGTGTGAATCAATATGAGCCCTGGCCACATCCGTGTAGACTTTAAATGCCCTTTTATCATTTGCTTCGAGAACAGATTTCCTGGTGTAATTAAAGTTGCAATGGAGTGGCGAGGTCCCGCCCCTTCTGGTAGACCCTGATGGGACCTAAAAGATCGGAAAAAATGAGTGAAAGCAATTATTTTCTGGTCCCAGCGGCTCTACACACGTGTTGTTTGTGGATTTAAATGATCATTTTTCATGTCCAGAGTTTGAGCGGTTGTTGTGCAATTGCTTCAGTTAAGGGCTGTAGAGAACACGCGATGAGCAAGACTACATATCGCGTATGTGACGTCACGTCAGTGCTCTTTCCCACCGCTTCTCGGCATCAGCATAACTGAAACTCTCCACATGCCCCGACTTACAATGATTTTCACCTCTTTGATGCGGGAAGAGGCGGTGAAGCAGAGCAGCAAGTCTGTTCCAGAGGTCCAAGTGCGGATGGTGACGTCTATCATTCGCGTCGAGAGCAGCGAAGAGCTGTAGCTCACATTATCAAACTTCTTTGTGCTAAATTGTAGTCTTCCTTGCATGAAAAATTATCTTTAAAAAACACATAACAACATGTGAAATCCATGGCACAATTCGAACGGGACCAGAAAATAATTGTTATCTCCTCAATGACTTTCATTCATACAAAATAGCGGATACCATAATAGTTCTGTGCAAAGACCACCACCATTATATCCTTTTTTGCTTTGTGCATATTGGCATTTAATGCTATTGTATTGAAGCCGGCTTATATCTGTGAAAAGCTTCCCTTTGTAAGTGCTCAAAGGTTATGTCTGTATCTTTGGGTGCACAAAATAAAAAACATTTTCAAATCATTAAACAGTAATTTAGACGGTTTAATGGTAGGTAGTATAGAAGCTGTGGCTAATGGATAAAAAAAGATTTTAATTGTCTCTGGTCAGAGTTCAATATAAAAAATATGGCAACAAAGCACAAAACCTTTTCCTACTGAAAATCAAACCTCTCTTTTTTTCTGTAAAACAAAATATTCATAATTTATTCACTTTGATGAAAGTGTTATAGTCCTGATAATGCACAAAACATTTTGCAGTTGACTTCCTTTGCAGCTGCACGAGGCACACAGAGTTTCATCTCTGTCACTCTGACTGATGCTGCTGTCTGGTTGGTGCGCACCTTCGGGGGGGGGGGGGCTCAAATTCCTCCCGATGCTGCAACCCACCTGTTTCACTTGGAAATGTGTCACGATGACGATGCACAAGCGGTCTCTAAATGCTTTTTCACTTGTGCTTCATTTATTATTTATGAAGTGGCACGATGTGTTTAAAGCTGGGTTCACACTACAGGATTTTTCAAACCTCCACACATTTAGAGACCCCACACTTGATGAGAACAAAAGACAGACCGCACGCTTGCAAACACCCGACAATCGGGGCTTTGCTGGCTTTGGTCGGAGGGGGGAGATCGGGACAATCTCTTAGTTGCCCTTAGTTGCAGTCTAAGCAAGGTTTGAGCCGGAATGATGATTTGATGTTCTAAGGGCTAAACATCATGGACCAGCGGTTTCTTTACCAGTGTTGGGAGTAATTCAATATAAAAGTGATGCAATTACTGTAATTGCTGTAACATGGTATTGTAAGGCATTAGCCCACAAAAATAGATAAAAGTTTTGTTTTATTTTCATGCGCGGGGATTGCACATGATCCACAAAAATAGAGCCCTATGTTTCATTATGCTGTGAATTATCTCTGAATTAAAGAAAATAAAGCAATAGAAATGTAAAAAAGGGCTGTGTATATTGTCATGTCTTTAGGTGTTACAAAATATAGTTGTAGCTTCATTCATTTCAATATGAATACACTTAAAGTTACAGTATCTCTATCACAATATACATGCACCATGAGCCATGAGCCATGTGTTGTCAGCCTTAATCCTATCTCACTCATGATGCCAAACCACATCACTTCTACTTGATGTGTAAATAAGGTAAATTGGATGTAATAAGATCTACTAAGAACGCCAAATCCATATTTCCAGTTATTTCTGTGAAAGGACCTTAAAAGTAATGCAAATGTAATGTAATGCCTTACAATTCAAAGACAGTAACATTGTAATGTAACAAATTGCTTCATACGTTTTGGAAGTAACTTTCCCAACACTGTTCTTTAGCTGCCCACGACAGACCTCACCGTCTGTGAATCATGGATAACTCGTGAGCAGAGGTCACATCGGGAATGCACAGGGAAACAATGATTCAAAAGCTGACAACTTTTCATCAGAGCCCAATATTTTATGTGGCTCATGATGTGATATTTCACACATCCTGTCAGCTTCTCCTGTGGAAGCTTCAAAGGCGGAATAAGCCGTGCTCGCCTACGGAGTTATTGATGAAGAACAACTCCGGAAAGACGGATTATCATAAATATTTGGGCCGACAAAATGAAACCGTCTGCTCCTGCACATGACCCTGACGCACGTCAGGCTGACTGGTTATTTCTCAATTGCGGCGCTGGGTCAGAAAATGTCAGCCCGGCAGATTGAGCACAACTGTTTGATCTAATAAAATTAATCTATTTCTTATCAGAGCGAGATGCTATCTGAAAGGCGGTGGACGGCTTTATTCCGCAATGACTGGATCTGAGAGAGCCACTCATGAATTTCTGAGGAGCGTTGAAGAGACGTTTCTGTGTGTGAAGTCCAACTTGATGCCTGCTGCATTTTATTGATATCTCCACTACACAGTGGTTGGTGGTGCGGGATGCATACCGTATAATCCCCCAACAAAGTCACATCATCTGCTTCATAATGGAGCTGCCAGAACACGTCAACAGAGAGTGGCCCAGTTTTATCTTGGCATTGCCGGCGGATCATTAGTTTCTATCACTGCAGAAACTCTGCTGAAGTTGGAGTCTAAAAGGCTGAGGGAACACTGGTACATTTTCAGCTTTAACTGGCACTCTTACTGCTCCAGACGTTTGTCAGATTCCTCGCTCTCCTGTCGCTGGCATTTTTTGCGGATCCGAGGGCCGCGATGAGGCGCCCGCCCAGACGAAAACCATTAAGGCGCCTCAACTGGAGGGCGGAGAACAATATATGATGCATAAATACTCGCTTGCTGTCAGGATGCAGCCAGATGCTGAAGCAATAGCGGGTTCCCTCAGTGCTGTGTAACATTTTGCTTCGCTCTCACCGCTCTCATCTGTGTCGTTTACGGCCTCGGCAGCCCCGACGCAGAGCCAAATGGTGCGCAAATATATCTCCAGCACTGCGTCTTAGTGGGGCACATAGTGGGGGAAAAAAGGAACAAATATTATTCTCAGGAGGCGATGGAGGACAAACCAGAGTGAGACTGAGAGTGGAAATTGGGTAACGGCGCCAGGGACGGACTCACCCTCACAGTGGTGACTGCGTCCGCTTTGTGAGAGAAACACGGCAAAGGTATAAATGCTGCAAACACTGAAACACTGCAAACAGAAACGCTGCAACAGAAATGCTTCAAAAGAGAAAAGCTGCAAGAGAGAAACACAGCGAACGCAGAAATGCTGCAAACACTGAAACACGGCAAACACAGAAACACTGCAAATCCAGAAATGCTGTTGTCGGAACGATCGGGGCAGGGGGTTGGGTTGTCTCAGAGAACAATTACCCTGCAATTACCTCAGTATTACCCCGGTATTACTCCGGTATTACCCTGGTATTACCCATGTATTACCCCTGTATTACCCTGGTATTACCCCGGTATTGCCCTGCAATTACCCTGCAATTACCATGCAATTATCCCGGTATTACTCCGGTATTACCCTGGTATTACCCATGTATTACCCCTGTATTACCCTGGTATTACCCCGGTATTGCCCTGCAATTACCCTGCAATTACCATGCAATTATCCCGGTATTATGCTGCAATTACCCCGGTATTAGCCCGGTATTACTCTGGTATTACCCCAGTTCTACCCTGCAATTACCCTGCAATTACCCTGCAATTACCTTGGTATTACCCCGGTATTACTCTGGTATTACCCCGGTATTACTCCGGTATTACCCTGGTATTACCCCGGTATTAGCCTGCAATTACCCTGCAATCACCCCATAATTACCCCGGTATCACCCTGCAATTACCACGCAATTACCCGAGTAAGCGTTTTTCTTTTGCAGTGTTTCTGTGGTTGCTGCATTTGCAACCCTCAGTCACCGTACATTAAACATTTGACCATGTGCAGAGAGCCCAAAAAAAACTCTCACGACCACTCACTGGTGGTGTGAGGGTTTTGAAAAACTCAGGGGGAGAAAAGATCATGAAGCAGTCTCAAAAGGTGATATTTTTCTGTTATATAAGAGGGTCTGGCTGGAATATCAGACTGTAGAAATGACATTTTTGTTTGGTGTAGAAACTTTGACATTATTTGCGGCTTGAAAACTTTCTCTCCGGCATCCAGGCGGAGAGCCGGATTGTGCTGTTTGCTCGGTCGGAGGGAGAATCACTAATTAGCTTCTACACAACCATGCAGGTTTTGTTGTTGCTTTTGTGTGTGGGTGTGTGTAAGGGTGCCGGTCGCCTACATCGAACACCCTCGGCTCCGCATACCAGGGTGGAGCCTCGAGACACAAAAACCTCGGTGCAGTAGTTCTGCTGTTCCTGCAGCCGGAGTGAACACGTGATGTTGCAAGACAAAAAAAAAAGAAAAAAGAAGAAAAAATCTCACATCAGACTCTAATCCTCCCCTAATGATCCACAAGTGTCGGGCGACGTGGACTGTGTTTGCCTAATTGAAAAGCAAATATGCAAGTACCTCATTAAAATAATGAAAACAAATATTATTAATCCTGAACGGCTTTCACAGTTTATCGTTCTCGGTCAGCTTGCTGTTGCTGCATCGAGAATGAAACTGATTGTGTTGAGCTCAAAGGAAATATGTCACTTAGTAAGAGGCAATTGCAGAAACAGAAGAGTAGGGGTTTTTTTCCCCCTTATTTTCAGTCACGCACGTGGTCAAGAAGCAGAAAATTAACAACGCACTTCCGACGCGAAATTTATCATTGTTTTCCTTGAGCACCAAAACAGTCGCCTCACATCATTAAACAAGAACCGAAAGAGGCCGTTGCCTCCATCGTGCGCCGCTGAATTCTCTGCGAGAAAGTTTGAGGAAGGAGGAAGAGCAGCAGCCCGCCTAATAAGGCTCAAACGGCTCCTCAAATGCGCCGAGTTTACAGTTTGTGACAGCCAGAGATCCTATGGCAGAAAAACCCCACACATTTACCTTTATGCATTTTTAAAGTGTTTTCCCGAAAATCCTGAAGCTCGGTTCAACTACTTCAGCTTGAGTGTGTGTGTGCTAACAAACGCTGTTTATTGTCGTTTCAATTTTGCGTTATTCCATGCGCTTATAATGCCGTTTTGAAAGATACGATCGGGCCGCAGAAGCGGAGATCCTGCAGCATGAAAGGTATCCGCTGAGCCTCCGGGCGGAGATGGATAAAAACAGCTCGGAATTCATCAGCAACTTCATGCATAATGCTAAAGAGAGAGCGCAGTGATTAATACCGAAGCATACATGTTTAATGCTGATAAAATGTTTGCACGGGCCTGTGTAATCTCACTGCCGTCATATATGAGTGTTTTGTCTCACATTTATAGTTTCCACATCGGGATGACTCATCCTCGGACCCTAAATTCTGCACACTGTATATTTCTCTGTGCTCCACTTACAAGCTATATTTTAACTTTTTAATTCACTCGTGTGAAAAATGTGTGATGGTGGCGGTATTTTTTAGATGAGATGCTCCACCCCCCCCCTCCCCCAAACCGCCCCTCATGGTTTTGGGATAATATATAACAACCTCCAAAACTGACGGCTGCCCTCGCAATATTTACTGGGTTCATTTCAGTTTCCCCCCCACAAAAAATGCCAGAGACGGTCCAATTTGTGATGGCTGGAGCCTCGAAATCAATATTCCGCATGACCTTAAAAGCCCCAATTCTGTTGTCTTTCTTGCCACTTCAGCGTCGAGGGAAGCGTCTTTTTTTTTTTGTAACAGGAACTATAAATATCAAGCCAATTAAATTTACTCGAGAAGTTATTGCAGGACATTTTTTTAATAGAATGGGTACATTTCTTTGCAATATTATACAAAGTATCAAACTTTAACAAGATTTTTTGATTTTTATTGAGCTTTAATGTGGCTGCAATGCTTGTGTCGGGGAGGGGTTCAAACAAGTACAGACAGAAATCTTTGAAAGTACTGAGTAGATTTAAGATACACGATTAGCTTTCCCACGCAGCCACACATCAGTGTATAAAGGGGACGTCAGTCAGTGTGACAGTGAGAAATGCTCTCATAATTTGAATGATTTTTGCCTGTTACTGGATGGTATCCAACGATTTGATGGGAGTTTATTGTCCGAGACAAATGAGCTGTCATGTCTATTTGTCATTAAATTAAATTGTAAGTGTTGTACCGTTTCTCACACCCAAATTTTGTATATTAACAGGCGTGGGGCGGGGGGGCCATCCTACAAAAAAACATCAAGAATTTGAAAGTAAAAGATAAGAAAACCCAGCTTCTGACTCCCCTTCGATGTCAAAACCACTTGTTCTTCACCTTTAACACCTAGAAAATAAATAATTCGCCACAGCTTCCCAGATTTGTTTCATAGCACCGCCTCCCTGCAGTGCTCAGGGTGAAGAGTCCATATTCAAATTTTTGCCCTCGCCCTTGTCACCCGCGGTAACGCTTTATATTTGGCGAGGCTGACAGCAGAGCGGGGGGGAGAGAGCGGTCTGTTTCGAGAATCGCATGGCAACAGTTGTTTGTAGAGCGGGTGATTGGATAAGGCAGGGAATCCTCTAATGGTTTAAATGTCAACCGGTCAATAAAAGCCTGCCATCCTGTCACTTCTCATTTGTACCCAGACAGAGGATGCTATTAAAAATTGAAACTAAAATTACCAACCTGACATTTCTCCCATTTACTCACTGTTGTTTCTCATCTCGGCTGGCCATTCTGTCCTTGACCAACCATGAATCAGCTCGCCTCTTTCGAAAAAAAAAAAAACGAGCTTTGCCTCGAATTTCTGACCGGGGCTTCAACCAGAAGTCAGGGCCGCTCCTTATTCTGATTTAATGCCGCGTGTCAGGCGGACAGCACGTATCCATCCTTGTGATTCGCTGGCATTAAAAGTACATACATGAAAAAAATAATTGAACTTCATGGATTAATTCTCCTCAATTAGTTTATATCAATCAGACGTCTGGATGAGGGATGGGGGCGATAGGGAGCCAGCAGGGCGGGTACTTGCTTGTATGGCACACACACACACACACACACACGCACACAAAGCACTAAAGCACTAGCATCATCTTTTCAAAACATTTATCCGACACGCTGGCAAGGATGAAACAGAAGAACCCCAGAAGAACAGAAGAAACTGTGATTTATCACGGATACATGTGGACTCGCTGTCACGAACCCCACCACTGTATGATCTCGAGCTGTGATGTGCCTCAGAATGTCCATGGTAACATCACGCATCATATTTAGATATAAAAAGTAGAGGCTTTGTTTGTCTTCCTGGAGATTAAGACTAAAATGATTTTTAGCAGTTTACACAGCAAGGACATGTGAAAAAAAAATGGAAATGAGAAAAAATGTTCAGGCAAACGTTCAAGGGCGCACAGTCGGCAATAAAAATTCTGCACAGATTCACAACAGCTCAAACCTCCATCTGTCCATGATCTATTCCTCATCTCAGAAGGTGCGGGCAAGCTCTTTATTTTGGAAGTGAAGCTAAAGGGGCAGTTTGGGATTATTACTGCAGTTGTGAGTGCCACATCTGCAATTAATACAAGATGACAATAGAGTACTTTCATCCAAAAAACGCTCAAAAAAGACTGTTACATCTTTGATCATTGTGTTGGTGTGATTAGTGGGGGGAAAACTCAGTTACGTCTTGTTTGCATAATCTTTGCGTCAACGTGAGTGTAAAAAGTGAAGCTCAGCAGCTGTTGGCTTCAGCTTCACATTGAAAGTGCACACATGAAAATCATCTCAATTTCCCTCTTGCGTCTTTGGCAGGAAGACAAACACGCTAATGCTGAGCAGCTCACGAGAACTCATGCTGTTTTCTCTTCTTCTGTGGAAACGTTTTTAATATCCTGTTTTCTGCTGACGTCATATGGACCGCTGCAGCTTTTTCAGGTGCTTCTTCCCATCCGAGTTTAATGGGAAATATTACAGACGAGGGTTCAAAACTGGATGCAACGGTTCAGCATCAACAACTACAAAAAAGATTAAAACTGCCATTCAGCTGATAAGAACGGCTCACAGCAAATCTGTCCTGCGAGGGGGTAGAAGTTTTCCCGGGCTGCTGAAAGCTGCGACAAAGAATATGTAAAGAGAGTTCAAATCAGGAAAATTACCCAAGCCATGAACAGCTGCTATCTATTCTCAGGATTAAATCAATGAACAAAACAAACAAACAAACAAACAAACCAACAAACAAGCCAGAGAGACCAGATAAGGATTTCCGCTCACGCAAGACGAGGCAGCTTGTGTCTTCTGTTAATGAGGCGGCCCAGGATGCTCTCCTGTTTGCCGCGTGGCATCTTTCCACCGAGACAAAGGCGCTTTTTTCTTCAAAAACAGACAAAGCATCTTCTACTATAATCCGTCCGCAACCTTGCTGAGAGTTTACCAAGCCCAAACACCCAAATTCGTGGCATCAGCTGACTTATTTTGACATTTCCAAAGGCATGACAGTATTAGTTAGGTGACAGAGGGCTAAGTCGTCCTCATCCCTGCTGAATTAATGACCCGGATCAATCAGTGTGTCGGACTGACCTGTTGCTGATTTCCTCTCTGCTCAGACTCAACGCATGTTTCTATACATCCGAACCCTCTTTGTTTGCTCCGCTTTGTCGTAGCTGAATGAATGAATGTATTTCGTGGAGGCCAAGCGAGACCGTGCGTCTTTTCTCGGCTGTAAAATCTGCCCTGGCGTGCGCGCTCTACACAGTGACGCTGCGATATAGCGACCCTGAGGAGCGCCAGTGCTGGGAGAGGGGAGAAAAGAAAAAGAAGGAGCAAAAATCCTCATTGCTGATGTTTTAACATTAACCTATTCTTCGTTGCCAGCTAATTAGCAGCCTCATTATCCAGCATTATCCCGTCTGATCGATGTCACAGTTGTCTGTGATCTGTCAGAACGGGACGTCTTGCTCGGTTCATTTTTGGACTGCTGCAGACAAGAGTACCGGCGGTGGTTAGTGGGTTACATGCTCTCCCTCTCAGCGTAGGAATTCATTACCCTCTGTAAGGATAACTAGTCTGTCTTCGTGCACATCAGGTGTAAAGAGTAAAAGAATGTTGGCTTTTCACATCAACAGAGACACTCTCTCACCATCAGCAGGGGCTCAACCCTCTGATTACTGTTACTAATTTTCAATATCCTTGCCAATGTGTCTGATAAAGGTTTTGAAATGATGATGCCAGTGGAAAGACGTGCAATTTTATTTCTGTCAGTCACAGGCTGATGAGGACCCAATTGTCCCAGCTTGGTCTGAATACATTCTTCCACCTCCCATTGTGCCTTCTTCCTCCTGAAAGAGTTTCCGAGAACTGTATTGAATTCAGACGGCAAATGGACAGAGGTGTACATAAAAGCCCCACTTGGAAATAATGATAAAGTGGCAACACTGAATTACTCATAATATGTGAAGCACATCGGTTGTAAAGGGTATAGGCATTTATTGTTCTGAGGTGATGCTGGTAACACTCTCTATTAACTCCTGAAGAGCCACTTAGTTCAAATTAGGCTTTGTGCACAGCCTGTTCCACTCACATCTCATAATATTAGATGTGCAAGAGCCGCGGCAAAATTGAGTTAACAAGAAAAATTGTCTAAATTCCCGTTCTCAACGTTTTTTTATTAAAATATATGTCTATTTAGTCAGTTTGACTGATGAGTGCTCTTAAATCTGCGGTGAACACAGACTAAATGAGCTCAGTGCTGACAGCCCTGTTCACAGAAAATCTGCTGTATTACTGTAACTTCACGATTTAAGCCCCAAAAACGCATTGCCCTCTACATGCCGCCGTCACCTGAATGTCTTGGGGGGGAAAAAATGTCATTTACATTTCCTGTGCTTACTTCCTAATTCCCTGTTCTTCCCCGCTGTACCGGTGAACACTTCCTCTCCTCACCTCTTCCCCGTCAGCTGTCACTCGTGTGTGTAACATTAACAGATGAGGAGAGATCCGCTTTGGAGTTTGGCTCTTCAGGTGTGAAATCAAGTTGAAGCAGAGACTCCACATGTAATTTTTAAGCTAGACTGTCCGCAGTTGAAACATTCTCATGGGAGATATTTGAATGCTAAAGTGCAGTACATCATTTTCTGTGTGCGTGCGTGTGTTTGCCGAGGCTGGTCTTGGTGCGATGCCTCCACTCAGTGCTTGCGGCGGCATTCGACTTGCATTACAAGGGCTCCTGCTTCAACTTCTACATGAAGTAACAAGTCCCTCCAGTGCTGTTAGCAGCCTCACCATGACTTCTTCCTTTCGCTCACTCTCGTCCAAACTTAAAAGCAGAAGCCAGCGTGATGCCCACCATTTGTTCAATGCAGCTGTCCTTTGATTCTCATCTCAAGAAGCAAAGAGTTTGCGGAATCATATTTTTAAAAATGAATGCCCGGCAATATTGAGCAAACATCTCATGCTAAAAAATGGGACGACTGCGAGGAGGATGTTTACGCACACAGACTTCTCTCCTGCCTTTATCATCGGCGCCGTAACTGAGGGAATGCGAGATGACAGCAGAGATTGCTGGCAATAATTCAGCTGAGGTGCAATCTCAATGTTCACTGCTTTGGCTCAATATGCCAGAGAAGTCATTGTTTACTATTAAAATCCATGAAGCTGTCACTTTCGGCGCGGTGCGGCAATAGACTTTTCTATTAGAGGAGAAGGTTGTTGTGGAATTCTCAGACCTGCCGCTCCTTCTAGCGAGGACCTTGACTGGAGCGGCAGTGATGAGCAATTAGAGCAAAGTCAGACAGGGGAAGTGAATGGGAGGAAAAATCAAGAGACCTCCATTTGCAAATCAGTATTATTCATCAGCAGACAACTAGTGAAAGGAGAAAGTCAGTTAAAAACTCCCCCCACCCCTGCCCATCGCTTTTCCGTGGAACAAATACAGGACTTTTATTTATGAGCTCCCGACCCCAGACATGGCGGCTCGTGTCTTGTGCGCTTCACCCGCATTAGCAGTCTAAATAGGAGTGTTTTAAAAGCTGAAATAACTCAATAGCTGCATTGTAAAGGAAAGATTTGATTAGCATTTGAGGGAAACGGCGAATTAAAGGTTCAGGGATTCAATTTTTAATAGGAGCTTTCTTTGTGGCAGCCACTTTTATGCATATCATCATTGTGCGGCTGGGTGCAATTCCAAAAAAACAAAAAAGCAGAGGACAGTCCTAATAGGCAGAGAAATAATAAGTTGTTTTCTGGGTTACCACTGTTCCCTAACTGAGAAACAGAGTTTTTAACTTTGTATTGTGTTTTATTAATGGGGGAATTCTTGCAATATGCTCTTTTATTAGGAAAGTTGTGACCAAATAATTGAACTGGGGATTGGAGGGAGAAATTAATATTCCAAAAGAGCGCATCCATTCTGTTGTGGCGACAAAAGATTGTTGGAGAACTCATCAGTTACGTTCAAGTGCATCCCGAGGATACGTCTTGACAGCAATGAGTGTTTTCACTTTGCTCGGAATGAAAATCATTTAACATGAGCTTTTCGTGAAAACGACGTGTGTGCGCGTTGGCATGTTAGTATGCATCGCACGTCTCCATATGCCGACTGCAGGGACGTTACACAACCCTCTCGAGCGTAATCCGCAATTTCACGAGTGCCACGGAGACTCACACGGGCCAATTCAGGAGATCACCGTGCTTCCCGGCTCCCCATACAAGAGGAGATTAGTATACCTGCACTTTGTATTAGGGAGCTTATGGAGCAGCCTTGTATTAATTCCCTGCTGCGATCACCATATTAGGTTTCATATTAATCCCCGCAGCAAACGCGGAGGTGCGCGCCGAGGCCGGCCTGACAGCATGAGTGACACGAGAAGAACCCCGCGACCGCCGTGGGGTCTTTCAGAGCGTGTCAGAGATTCATTTTCAAGTCCCGCTTGATTCAAACGCGTGGGCTTTCTGCTTCCTGAGGATCGCTGTAGCACATCTCTGCGCTGCGAGATGGAGGCCCTGGAACCGACTCCGATGTGCTTTCCGCTGACTCGATGGAAAGAGAGGTGCACGCCTCGGGAGGCTTCGCTGCAATGCTGCTGAAATTAGCGTCTGCGTTGATTAATTTATGCACTAACGACCAAAGAGAAGCTAATACACCGCCTTAAGAATAATCTCCCGGGCGCATGAAAAGGTGTCATGCCTTTATGTTTTGGAGAGGCCCCATGAATAATGTAGGCTTTTTTTCCCCTGCTTTTTTATTGGGAAATAAAGGTGTGATCAAAGTTCACCAAGTGTTCTAAGGTTGAATTTGCACACAAATATGTCCACAGATGGGAAGGTTGAACAGACACATCAGGAGAAAATATATAATATCCCCCTCTAAATGTCATCCTCTTCCATATTGAAGTGGAATCCCTCTTGAAGTGCAGTTATGTGGGTTTCTCAGACGGCGGCCAGAGCAGCAGCCTGTCTGTTTGGAAAGCGTATGTATGTGTCGCGCTGGTGTCAGGGCAGTGCGAGCCGTCTGCTTTAAAGGGATAGTTCCGACATTTTGACATGAAGTTGTATGAGATCCTCATCATCGGTGTCTTTCATCAGCAGTGACTTTTCCCCAACTTTTTCTCCAGCTGATGGAAATACAAGTGGAGGGAAAATAGTACCGGGTGATTGCGAGGTCAGAATTTTTCATGGCAAAGAATTTGTGATGCAAATGGTTTACGCTTTTGTTGTTTTTAGGAGCAAAGCGCTTTATCTCTGTGACCTCAGCAACTAGATGGAACTACTTTCTGCAACACCGAAACTGGGCCGTAACTCCGCTCACGGGACGCAGTGGGGGAAAAGTCACTGCTGATGAACGACACTGATGGTGAGGATCTCATACAACTTCATGTCAAGAACTATCCCTTTAACACTAACACCCCCCCGCCTTGCCGTCCTCCTGTGGTCAATTAGGGGAGCCATCAGGATTCGTCTTCATCTCCACTCGTCTCCATAGTAGCTCCTACGTCGCCGTTCCCGAGATAGGAATTTTGTCATCTGGCTATTCTGCATATTTATAGAGCTTCTCAAATACAGGTAGCATAAAATTAATAGCAAGCCGGCCCTGGAAATATGCGCTGCGTGCAAAAGGTGATGACTACGACACCTCTCTCTGTCTCTTTTATCTAAATCCCTCTCTGCTTTCCCCTCCGGCCGCCGCCTCAGCCACCTTTCCCCAACACATTTCTGCATAAACTATCCTGCAGTGAGTCCATTTAAAAAAAGAGCCACGCAAACAAACCCCCATAAGAAAAATATGACAAATGGAATCTGCATTGTAGGCACACAGCACAGACGCCGCATCTCCAGAGACTCGCTCTGAGTCTGAAGAGAATAAAATAAAATAAATAAATCAGCCCCATTTCTCTTGGCAGCACTCCAGCTGAGGAAGGTAGGAACTTCACAGAGGGTAATGATACGGCCGTAATTGGGGGCTTATCATAGAAAGTTAGACTTGACAGGCAGAATGACCCTCTCTGATAATTAAATCTGGGCTCAAAAGAATGGAGCTTGTTAGATACGAGGAGGGGAAAACACAAGCCTGCGACCGGCTCGGTGAGCACAAA
>CAESWR010000678.1:485751-501174 GCA_903171835.1 Mullus surmuletus | reverse complement strand
TGTAAAAACCAGGTTGGCGAAACTCACTTCCTTCTTTCCTCTTCACGTTTCTGTCACAGAAGGTGGACGAGTCATCTTATATGTGTGTTATGACCCCCCGGTTATGACACCACAGGGTTCTTTTCTTGGCTGCTGCATTAAATGTTGATGTATTCGATCTATTAATGATATAGTTTACCCCAATACGATATTCCTGCCTGGAGTCAATCCAATCCCAAGACACTCCTCTTATCATGCAGCTGTAAATATTTTTGTTTCATGCATATGCTTTAAATGATGTATTTTTAGTGTCAGATCTGCCTCCAGTTATTTTTGTTAATTCGTTTTTTGGTGTCGAGCATCGCGCGGTGGCTCCGATCACCTTAAATGGTGAGCAGCAGCGTGTTGCGCATTTGCACGCTTCACACGCTGCAGGTTTACAAAAGCTGACCCTCCATTTAGGTGGCAATAACATCCAAACAGACGCATAAACAGACAGATTATTTGAGCTCAATTGGTTTGGGTTCAGTTGCCAACTGCCGCGTTTATTTGCAAGCGCCATTGAGAGGTAATGAAACAATCAGCATCTTAGTGTATATTTACGGCCCGTCATAATGAAAATGGCACAGCCTCCGCGAAAACACAAAGAGAGTAATCTGGTGTTTTCATTGAGAGGCGTCGCTTGACGGCAAATTGCAACAACGGTGCAGTTCACACTACATCCTGAAAGAGCTGCGACGCTGAATGGATCAAGATTAAGGGGACTGTTGTCGTAATTTTACATGATGTGGAGCCAGATAGCGAGTGAATAAAACACCTTTGCCGGGCCCTACTGAGACAAGTCGGCAACCGCGGACATCTGAATCAGAGTGAGCGGGGGGGGGAATACATCACCAGCTCCGACCACGGGCCAATCCTGCAAGAGACCTCGGTTACAGGAGGTCGATTCACGCATGGGAAATCTACAGTGAATCTTAAATAGTTATTGACAGCCCTCCAGTTGGTAAACCTCCCCCGAAGCCCGGAATTGATTGTAGGTCTTGCGCTGATGCAAATGGCTTTGCGGCTATGAATGTTTGATAAATGTTGAGCCGCCACTGAATGAAGGGTGAAGAGTTCAGAGGTTTAATTCTCCGGCGAGCCGGTGCCGGCCCGAGTTGATACAGGTTTGTCTGTCTGAGCCCCATCGATCGGCAACAACATACTAATGTGTTTATTGATGCACCAAAGTAGGGATAAAGATTAGACATAAGCAGATGATAAAATAGCTGTCATTGATTAATCCTGCCTTGCCTTTGATTACACAGGTGCCGCCTCTTCTGTTCTTACTCACCTGGAGCAACCTCCGATTTTAGCTTCGTGGGTTTTCTCACATTTTCTCCATGATGCACTGCGGCTCAAAGCTGGCGCTATTAGATCAAGGGGATCAGTTTTTTAATATTCCAAGAAACGAGCTCCGACTTTGATGGATTGAGAGTTTCCCTCCTAAATCCGTCACAGTCCAGTTGGCCGCATCAAGACAAATGCTGTGTGCGCGACACCGTCAAGAGTTAAAGAGGAAAAGACAACTTAGATCCACCCAGGGGTTTGGTTTACCCCTCCCACCCCCCGACCGCCGTCCAGTGTTGGCTGGTTAAGCACTCCATTAAATGAGGCACCGGAATGCTACGCAGCTTTACCTTGAATAGTTAGCATCTGTCTTTCATTCTCCTTTGTCACACTCTTCATCAAAGCAAAAGACACTCTGCAAAATCGGTCATTAATTTGCATTTTCACTCACTTTTACTTCGTTTGCATGGTCAATTGGGCGTGAAGGAGAGTTGAGGGGGACTTAGGTGCGCTCCCTGCTCCTCGTACTTTCCCCACCCGAGTGCAAAAGAGTGCATTTCCGCCACTCCTCATCCGAGAGTGGCGTGGAAATCAATTAGGTGCCGCTGGAGGCCGCTGGAGGGAGCCAGTCGGAGCAAATTACAGTCTGACGCCCTCCACTTTTTTCACACTTTCGTTCTCGTGCTAAGGTGGGAAATTACAATCCGATCTATCAATCGATCAGAGGGGCAAAATGTGCCGTTAACGCAAGGACAGACACTCATTATCTCTTTATCTGCTTTTGGCACATTCGCTAAAGGGAAAGTAGCGTGTCAAGGATCGGGAGCGACACCCGGAGTGACACGCAGCTTGTTTGCCCGGATAACTTATTGGTGTGGCGGCGGGCAGGCGGAGTGAAAGTGATTCTGTATGTCTGGTGGTGTTAAGTAGGGAATCGTGTTTGCCATTGGCTCAAATCCCCGAAGAGATTAGTGCCAGTTGAGAAATTTCGCAAAAGAGATGATTGATACGGACGCTGAAAGTCAAAGTGGCCCTCTGTTTACCCGTGCTCCCCCGATCCGTGCCCCTCTTCAGGTTTTAAATCAGCTTAACAAATGGAACTCATAGCCGAGTGTGTCCGCTCCTGCCCTCTATGATGATTCCGAGGCTTGTATGTGCTTCGGATTGCATTGAACCTTGAAGGGGAAACAGTCTTTGTTTGTCTTTTACCAGTAGCAAGGTCAAAGGTCAGTTACACTGCGGAATCCCTGCAGAGTCGCCGTCTTTGCATGAGAGCACTGACAAAAGCGAATGCAGAGTCTCTGGGAATTTGAGGCCACATCAAAGCAACCCTGTTTGTCAGGAATTAGCTGTTTTTAACAATCCGTTACATAGATTACGCTCAGAACCCGTTTCTGTTTTGTCAGGGAAGGAGGCGGTGTGTTTTTGTGCCATGAAGAGGACGATGCGTTGAAGTGGTCGGTCACTGTAGCTCTGCAAAAATGCTGCGTTAGCTGTTGGAGAGAAGACTGTGTTCTCATATTGACTTCTCACAAAATTTGGACGAGGAGCTGGCAGCGTAAAGCTCGCTTCTTCTGCTGAGGATAATAGTCTCACATCTGCAAGTATTTGCTGGTAAACAAAAGTATATTATTTGGTAGATTTGTTTTTCAGGGAACAAGTTTCGTCAAGTGCAAGCAGCAGTACACTTAGGTGACACCCTATAGACTGTAGAAACTCGTAGCGTATTAACGGCCCATAATGTCATATAACTTAAATCATAAAAGTTTTTATTTCAGCAACTGATTCGTAGTGTGATGAATGAATGCGCACACAATGTAATAATTTGAGTCATTGTTACATTAGAGTTGCTATAGAGACCTTTATGCATATGAAGAGGCCTCACGATGCAGGAGAAATACATAATTCCATTATATTTCATCTTCAGGCGAAAGTCCTCTATGATCAAAAGTTCACTGAAGCTCCAGTAAGAACACACTGCACTGTAGATTATCATATTGTTATGCAGTACAGTAATTTGCTTGAAAAAGAGAAGGTTTTATTAACAGTAATGAGGTTGAAGAACCCTGCTGCTCTTAGGCTTGTTAGTGCTTGTGAAGTGGAGACCTGATTAGTGAGACCAGTCACTTCTACTCTGGACCACTTTAATTATGATCATCTTGAGAATTTTATGACACTGCTTGTTTTGGTTTTCCTGGGACCATTAAAGATAATTGCAGATAAGAATTGTTCGATTCATGTAGGAATACAGCAATAAATCCATTTTGACCTTGTCTTGTCCGTTTAACCTTGATATTACACTGAAAACCGCATTGAAAATACACATTTGACCAGAGTAGGAAGAAAAATCCCGATCCTGATAAAAATGTGCATAAACAGAATGGCTTATGAGTTTCTGAGCCTTTATGTAGTCGTGTGAGCATGCTGGTTGTTTTTTTTCCTGAAAGGTCACTGACTCTAATGACATTTCTGAGAGGTTTTGTAATGGGGCCAACTGATGCATGCCGGGCACTCCGCCATACGCCGCAAAAACACAGCAACACGCAGAGTGGAACATGGCTGCTAATTGATGCCACCCCCACTTCCCATCTGCACTGTGCCTCGCTCTGTGTGTGTGTGTGTGTGTTTGCTTCTCACTTCACTCACTTTGTTCTTGTCCCACACCTCATTTCCCAAACATTTGACACAGAAAGTAAAAGAGACAATTATTGACACATCATCGGGTCTGAGCAATGTTTTTTACTCTGGTTAATTACTGTCTCTGCTTTGCAGCCAGATCTGGTGAGATTGCAGCGTTAATTGCTTAATTGATTTAATTTAGTGGCATGGATCCTCTAATTGGTTTCAATATGACAAGGTCGGCCCTTCGGATAGTGTAATCCAACGCCTCTACATTTATCATCAGCTGTGGCAGAGAAATTGACATCTGATAGCTGCTGAAATGTTTCAAATTTAACAGATCTACAAACAGAAAGCTGACAGTGGCATCCTTTTAGAGACAAAAAACCCCACAGATCTACACTAACAGTGATATAAAGCACATAATAAAAGACGACTCTATAAAATGTTATTCATCTGCCATGTCATCTTCAAAATACCTAAAGGAGTCGTAACAGTGAAACTGCCATCCTTTGTCGGGCGGGATGGGATTTACACACCTCACACTGCATGTTTTCACAATTACAAAACCATTCCTTCAGAATCAATAAAGACTTGAACAAGGATGTCCTACCCCTGACGAGCCGGCAATCACCATTAAGCGCCCGTCGTCATAAAGAGGGCTCACTTAAACCGCACATTAGGACCCACAAATGGGATCTCCCGCTGCTTTTTCCGATAAATACAAACTACTCATGACCCTGGGCTTTTAAATTCCACACGAGACACAAAACTCTGGATAGATTCTTGACGTGTCTGTGTTAGATCGGCGCTTAAGGACATGGAGGCCGTTTTCACTCCCCCCGCATGAGTGAACACATCATTATTATCCCATGAGCAGCTAAGCGACGCTCTCATTGTCACCTAACGGCTCTCTCACCTCGTTTGCATTCGGAGAGCAGGATTTTCCTATTAAGGGGAAGTTAATAACTTGCTAATACTTTGAAATTTCGACCTCAGCAAAAGGCCGCTCAGCACTTTAAACGCACCAAGACGCCTTGGACGGAGCCAGTGAGCACTTGGGGTGCAGTCGGCCAATTTTTGACCCTTTCCACATTCCTGTATAATTTGCAAAGTTTGATTAACTGTAATTAACACTTGATTCTTCCTGCCAAGCGAAGGGGACAAAGTAATTTCATCAGCTTTTACTACGAGGCAGCAAGGAAATGAACTCAACTCTATTTTCTTCTTCCTCGTTTTCGTTTTTTTTATATTGATGCGTGAGGCGATTCAAGGCCCTTCCATTTCAGTCCCTAAGGTGGTCTATAAAGGGGCATAGTTGAACATTCCAAGCCCTGAATGCCTCCCCACAGGCCTTTATACAAGTAAGCAGCTACTAGCGTCCATCCACACTGACACTAGAGACATAAAAAGAGCCTGTGACCTTTCATATGGACAGACATGGTCTAACTGCCGCTGATCGATAGGAGAGGAACAGGCACAGAGTGGCGAGGAGCGCCACACTTCCTGCTCCGGGGGAACACACACATCTTTACCACCCACTAAACCTGTCAGTCACAGCCTGCTCTCCCCCAGTAATGGCACTGTGACTGAAAGGCCACACACCACAGGAGAGTGCAGCCCGGTTTGTGATGTCTAAATTAAGATCACAGCCCGACTAAAATTACATGTGGAAGCGAGTTGGAAAACACGTCACATTGCGCCAAAGCCCCCCCGCCATCGACACTGCTAATAATAACGCAGCGTCTAATTACTGTTTGTCTCGGTGCTTTGGCACAACAGCAGAATGGATGCTTTTCACACGGCCGTGGATGTGTGTATTTCTGTCACCCCCACCAAAAAAAAATAAATCAATGAATAGGATCCATTTTGACGCCATCCATCTCAGTTGCATTTCTCTCTGATATGTTCATCAACTTGCTCATTGTGTAAATCCTCACAACGCAAAATATTGAATATTCCATTCAATGGCTGAAGAAATGAGAACAGAATTGTCTGATTCAGTATAACTTATCCTCAGTCATCATTCCTAAAGGCTCTTTCTTACACACCCCCTGAAACTGAGATTGGAGTGGGTGCCGCGGAAGATGAATATACAGCAGGTAGATATCAGACAGAGGGTAACAGGCCTCTTATATTGAAGAAAAGGTGGACACAAAGGAAGTGAACGAGAATAGAGACCCATGAAGAAGAGGCAGGACGTGCATGTAGTGCACTATACGATATAGGTTTTAAAATGATGGTTTTCACTATGTCTGGATAAGCCATTTAGATCCACATCTAAGAGGGCCAAGCTGAAGAACATGCTCAAAAACTAGGTATAAAAGACTGAGAAAAATGTAGAAATCTAAAGTTGCAGCATAGAATAACTCAATAATCCTGTTTATAATGTGAAGCTAGGTAACAAGATTATTAAAATACTCCTTGAGCATTAAACTAAGGTGCAGTGATGATAATTGGCGAGTCAGTAGTGCAAAGAAGTACGCATTATACTGTTTAAACTGGTGCTTAATGCAAGCTGGAAAAAGGCAGCCATTATAACACTTAATTACACTGTAATTACATTTACAGTAACCAAGCACGCTCAATAATCTGAGCATGGCTTGTAGCTGCATTAGTGTGATACAAAACACCAAACAAAATAAAATAAGATAGCATCAAGGTGTCAGAGCTCCTCAGTTGTTGATGTTCAGACCTGACCTGTTGAGGTGTTTGGTGACAGATACGACGCTCGGCAGACACATCAAAGATGGCAACGATAATAAAATATTCTCACAATACTTCTGCCTTCAGCAAACATCAATGCGGTTGACAGTATCTGTGCATCTTCGCGTTCTCCGGGCTGTGAACTAGTTGAAGCAGCCAAGTCTGAGCACTATGGTGTAATTTGAGAACTCATTTAAATATTTCACCAAAAATGACCTCTCAAGTAAAAGACTGTACTTCTTTTCTTATTTGGGGATTTGCATGTGGCTTCCCATAGTGGATCAAAACTTACTAAACACCTCTAAAAACTAACGGAAAAAAATAGGTTATTCGAATGCGTGTGTTTTATGTCTGTAGAGAAGTTTCCAAATGTTCTTGCCCTTGGTGTTTATTGTTCAAAGAGGAGCCCACGGAACAATTATTTCCCTTGTGAGGAACGACTCGAGGAGCTAAGGAGGATATGACAGAAGGAAATTATTCAAATGATTCCCCGCATTGTTATTAGACTCGTAAATTTCAATTTACGAAGTCATTTTGACTCCACAAAGGTATTTTCATATAGCAGTGAGCTGGTTTATTATGAGGGCAGGATTTATTAGGCAGAAAGAGGGAACGAAGGGGAAAAGAGATGCAGAGTCGAGGTTTGAGTGATTAAACAGCCAGCTGCTTCTCTCAGTGTAGCAGCATCCGTGTTGACAAGTGTCTGTGCCTAATATGTGGAAGTAATCTGATTGCCGGTTATGAAGATGCAACGTGTTCATATAGATCTGTTCTTCTTTTGTTGGGATCATGTAAAGAAAAATGTTGTCACGGAGTGATGTATAATTCATACTATTGTGTGGATTAAATGAAACACTTGAGGAAAAACCGGAGGAAAAATCTTTATTTTATTTATTACAGATTTTCTTTGCCACTGGTGCTGGAACAATATTGCATTGAATGTTTTTATCTCTCAGTCTGTCATGTCCACAGCTCACCAACTCCCCTGAATTTTCTCAGGCGCTGCAGTGTTTTGATTATCTGCTGCATGTTCTGAAATAAACCTCTCTCCCAAAGTGAAATATTCCACTGAAGCATGCTGAAAAACCTGGCTGTTGCCGGTTTCTGCCACCCCCTTAAAACAATATACATCTGTGGAGCAGTGGACTTGTAAAACATCACCAAGTCCTCAAAATGCAGTTAAATTCCCGGGTTAAATTGAGCTTGCAAATCTGACAAGACTGCGGAATGAGAAGAAGCTGTAAGAGCTCAAGAGATTTGAATGTATTCAGAATATGCAGGAACAAGTACGTTTTGTACATATTTCTTCTTCTTTAGGAATTTTAATAGTGTGTGTTTATTAGTATTAACTGTATAACATAGTAATAATGCATAATGCACTTTGACAAAAGTAACCCATAAACTGGTAATATACATATTCACTCATACTTATAATTCAAACTAAATTCCATATATTCTGTGTAAATGTTAATTTAACTCATTTACAGCTGACACTGTGATTCTGAAATGAATGAATTGGAATCACACAGATACATTCCAATTTATGTTGTTAGATCAAGACATGGGACAATTTGTATCACCTTTAAGTATTAATTCTACTTTGAGACAAGATGTTTTTATCCTTGCCCAGAATCAGATTTTGCTGCCTTTTAATAGCAGTTGAAAACGTTCCTAATATTATTGGAGTCAAGATGGAGAAACCGAGCTTACATGAACCACGTTCTACTCTCTTTTTCACTCTGAAATATTCACATCAAACCAAAGTTTTGTGTTTGCTGTTTCACTGATCAACAACTTATCTGCCTGAAAAGACGACACAGATGTTTATTGAGAAGAAAAACACCTTTTGAGAGAAGAGCACAAATACAAAATTCGGCATTTTTATGAAGTCCAAACAATTGAAGTGAAGGTGTTTGAAGGTCGTCATCATTGCCATGTTGTTTAGATCCCCTTTTCTCACTCCATTGCTGACATACGGTAGCTCTGCCAAATACTTTATACAGAAAGCACAATACCAGAACATAAACGGAGGCTCAATTAACCACCAACCAACAAGAAGAAAAACATCTCCCATCAAGTAAACACTGAATGAAATTTACATGAAAGGCAAAAGGTCATATTTTACCACACTGCCGCGTGTCAACAAGTGCGGTGAGAGCCCTGAAGCAAGATGGTCGAGTCAGGTAGGAAGATGTCAATCAGACAGAACATTGCATATCAGTGTAATGAGAAAATGTATGCAAATAAATTAAAACATTAGAATGAGACGACTGCTTGGCATACTGAGCAGGAAGAGTCACTCTACCAAGATAGCAACAGAGCAGCCTACCTGACGAGATCTGCTGTCAGATCACAACAGGGGCACAACATGCAGTGACAAAGTCAGCCAATCAGCTGTAAGCTCGTATGTTTAGATCTGTTCAGCGTTACTGTAGCGTGTTCGTTATTCGCTGAATCGCCGGAGAGACAAACTGCATCTCTGAACGGAACGGAACATTTCCCTGCCGCGGTGGTGTCACGCAATTTTGTTCATCATTTCGCCCGAAAAAAACGAGGTGGCTCGTCTCACCCGCAGGCTCAATTTATGCCATTAAATCCACGGCGCGACCTGGAAAATCGAAGCCGGAGTCGGCGTGCGTGTGCAGACTGTGTGCTGCGGGCGTAAAACAATAGTGGAACTGTGATCCGAGCGTTCCCTTTTCGCCGTCCTGTGGGTGCCTCATTAGCGGAGTGAGTCATCGTCGGCACAGAAATTGAGTGAATGCAAATGTGATGGAAGGCATCTCCCTGGGTGGCAGCGCCCGAGAACACCTCCACCGACGAGCGTACTATAAATCATCCCTGTGTCAATGCCTCGGCGTTCATCATCTCGGCTCCCATTGGACGCCCCCGAACCCCACTCATAAAGCTCGAATTAGCAAAGGGAACATGGGAGGTTGAGTCAGGCGGCGAAACAGACACGCCGTAGAAGTCAACAGGGCCGGAGGAGGGAGAAACGTATGAAAGGCTCCTGTTATTCTGGCCCCCGTAAGTTAGCTTTGTGGGGCTCGGAGCTGTTCAATAAAAAAGCCGGCTTGCTGAGAGGGCAGAGCCACTGCTTTAATGCTGAATAGGGTTTATTCAATTCGAATCAAGTGCTTTCCTGTCCAAAATCCAAAGAGATCATGTTTGATTAGCTGTGTGAAATCGCTATTGATTTTTGTTTGCCGGAGCACCAAGCCATCTGTGTGTGTGTGTGTGTGTGTGTCGGTGCTGTCTGTGTGACCACATGTGCCCGGGGATTGCGTATAAAATACACTAGCAAATCTGTGTTCATTTTACTTTGTAATTACATCTTTATTTTCCATTTGGCAGCCCGCCTGATAATCACTCACTCTCTTTTCTTTTTTTTCCACCCTCTTTCCTCCGCACAACTGACACACACGCACAACACACACTCTCGTACGGTTCAGCCAGTGATGAGCCTGCAGGAGGAGGAGCGCATGACCTGTGAGGCACAAAAGCACGTGACCGGGGGTCCCTGCAGACAGCGGGTCACTCGGATCACCGTCGGCACATTAATCTGAGTGTAGGATGAATAGATTAATGAGCAGGTAACACCAAATAGTCACCCGGGCGGCGCTGTCTTCAATTATAGCCATTAGCACGGGGTGGATGGGGGGGCCCGGATGAGCTAAACACCAATCAGCAGAATGGATGGGTCTGGTCCCTGCCTGTCCTTTTAAAAAACGGGATTCACATGTAACATGATGGGAATTGCAAAATGATGGATGGACAAACTGTGCCGGTGAATAAAAAGCAAGCAAAGCCTCAAGGATACGCAACCGTGACAGCACACATAGATCGTTCTGTGCTGAGACTTCCTGGTCAATGGAAAGTCAAGAGGCGAAGTTCCCTGTGTTTACCTATGGCTGTGTGTTGTGCCGCGCAGTTTCCATGGCAATCCCGCTCGAAGATGAAATCACTCATCACGAATAAATCTTGTTTGTTACGATAATCTTTTTTATCTGGAATACTTTGTGCATTTACAAACGCACTTAGAATCTGTCATGCAGGAGGGTTTTGTTTTTTTGTTGTTGTTATTTTCACGCAAAAAACAATATAACAGAGCTAAAAATCTCAACAGGAACAAAAAAAGGTGGTTTCTCGATAGCTGTGGAGAGGATCTAACACGTTCCTTAGTTGTTTATATGCGAAGGTCGGGCAATATAGGCGTTGCATGACGGCGCTCTCTCTTTCTCTTGCTTCTTATCTTATCACGTTGTTCCTTTTATTTCCCCATCTTTCAAACTGCGTCTCAGATCACCCATGGGCTGACCCCCGCTAGGCTGCGTGTGTTTTTCAGTAACTGGGGAAAACCGCGAGGGTTTTTCTGTTGTCCCTGGCGTTATCGGAAGGATTCTTTTTTTCATGTGTGTGTGTGTTATTTCCTCTAGGGTGGTTTGAAGTACCTCGGAGAGAGAGAGGAGAGAAGTTTCTCTCTGCACTGGAGACACTCTTGCTCATGCTGCGTTCACTGTCATTCCTCTTCATCAACGCAGCATGACATGATTCAGAAATATTAATATCTACATAGCACATATGTTAATCCGTGCGAACTTCCAAGAACACTGCGCTGAATGTTTTATGAGTTGCAACCATGATGTTCAGCAATAAAAAAAAAAAATAATCCATCAGAGGCCGGCTGATGGACACGGATATGAAAACCGCACCGCGGATCAGATGTCTTTCAGTGTGGAATCTTCACTAATGACGTCCTCAACAGAAATAGTTCAGATTTTCCGTGTGAAAACTGAAGAACTGACTAACAAATCTGACTATAATATTGTCTTGGATATGCATGGGCTGAGGCCTGGTGCCCTTTGAGTGAGTTGCACCGTCAGAATTATTAATGAAGGCTAAACCCCAGCTAACTGAGCGTTGAAAGGGTCCAATGGTTTGTGATGAATTTTAAAGAACCCTTCAACTCGCCCACGCATGCACACATGGAGTCACGTCGACGAACAGAGAAGAGGAGGGAGAAACGCAATATAATTTTACTCTCATGCCAGTCAAGCCGGATTTAGTCTTATAGTTTCTTAAATGCCAGATAGCTTTAAAACACAAACACACAAAGAGAGGAGACGAAGACGTGCAACTTATTACATTCCAAAGTGGGAAACAAGCGATGGCCAGAAGAAGTCATTATTGCTCCCCTGACAGCCTCTGATACAAGAGGGGCTTGATTTTGACAGTAGAAAATCTGAAAAGTGTTTTGTTTAGTTTTTTTTGTTGCATCCATTAGCAGCTCTGTTAGTGAAAAGGATGCCCGCTGTCGAACTTTAACGCGCCATATTAATGACAAACCTGTGAACCCCAGCTTGGCCTTAAGAGCTCATTAAACAATAAGCAAAGAATTTACATGCATATAACCGAAACCCCGAAGAAAATGAATAAAACATCCTCGCCAGGCTGACACGAGCACGGCTCTGAGAGGGAGCAGAAACATTGTAGAAGAAATTAAAGAGGCTAAGAAACAGAAAAACTGCTTAAAAAGAACAATATCGTCTTCTCATAAATACAGAAAGGTTTCTGTTTTTTTTCGGGCTTTCAAAATTCAGATTGCTGATCCCTCCTCAGGTAGCATGCATTGCAAAAAAATATATACAGGAGGCAGTCCCGTCCAAATGGCTTTTTGCTCTCCCATTTGTGATTGATGTCAGTCTGCCTTTTCTCAATGTCACCTACATTATGCATCGAAGAAAACATGCATATTTCTCACGGCAGTAGGAGGGTTATAGGAACTTATATTTTCTATACAGTTAATCGTCTTCCCAACACTACATGGCGAGAAAAAAACTTTAAAAATGCTTGTATATAGTCACCTTTCTGCAGAGCTTTGTGCAGTCTTTGTTATTTGAGAGCTGTGACCAAGGACGGACAAGGAGATGGAAGTTTTGTGTTCGCTGCAGTGCAGCTACAGCACGGTGTGCAGAAAGCATCGATCGAGCACGTAAAGGATCGTCCAAAGACATCTGAGTCCTGTGATGATTCCTTTTTTGAATGTACCTCCCTAATTTAGCGAGTTTCAGTGCATCTGCAGAACGCAGCTCTGAAATATGCATTGTAAAATCTTTGTTGCAGAGTCTTCCGATCTCAGGGCCATTGTAAAAATGCGGAGCCAGTTGGCAAAACACATTTGAAAAGAAAACCCATTCATGTACAATTTATAAGCACAGCAAATCCAGCTGTTTATTTCCCCATTACTAACTAGGTCATGAAATTGCTTTTCATATTCTTCCATTTAATCGGCTCTTGATTTGTCAATTATTGCGCCATTACGATCCCTTTTAAATTTGACTCCATGCGTCGCTGTATGTATTCTAAAGTCCTAATTCCATTTCATTATTTTCATTATGTAATTGCTTCCTAATAATTTTCAGGCTCATGAAGCATCTATAAAAATCCAGCCCCTTCGTGTTTAGTGTTGTCCCGTGGGGTTCTGCTGAAGTGAAGAGATAAATATGTTTATGCCGCTTGCCCTGCATACATGTACAGCACACATCACACATTTCTCCCCCACGCGGCTAATCACATGCAATCACAGCCATTTTCGACGATTATTGGAAATCCCACATCACCGGACGAACAACTGCAGTGCTCGAAAAACCTTGCGCTTCTGAGTGTTCCTGCACAAAGCCTTGATTCTCTGAGTGCCGGAGGATGAGCTTCAGGAGTGTAAATACACACAAAATTGAGAGATTTTCCCTTCTTAAAACCCGTATTCTCACCTCCACAGAGAGAATTGTAAACCAAATTTGTTTGCGATTACTGTGAAGCACAATACTATACACAAAGGGTGAATTAATTATTGCGTCCATCATGGAGACCTTCGGTGGGGGAAAAAAATTGGATTTTGTATAAACAAGAATTTCCACCACCTCAACACAACATGTTTATCAAACCCTGCACTGTGGGATGCTTATGTCTCCTCCGTGGACACAGAGGCTTTGCGTGCAGGAGCAAGCCGAGAACCACAAAAAATAAATCAAACATTCAGATGCAGGTAAGCTGCACCGCCGGTCTGCCGCTTGTATTCCTCTTCTTGGTTGGCTGGTCTGCTCGTGTGAAATATTAGGGGGAAATGTTGACTGTGCGCAAGTGCGATCCGGTGTTGTTGCGGCGCTGAGGTTTAAGGCATGGCAACGGGAGGAGCGGGCTGCGGCCTATTTTAGGGGCTTTTTGTTTAACCCAATTACAGTGTCAGTGAGCGCTGACTGAAACAAAACCAGCCAGCCTCCTTTTGAAAAGTGGGACAAAAGCATAATAGACTTGGAAATGCGATGCAGCCGAAACAATAGCAGGTTGTTTCATAAACCGAGACATGGAGAAAATGAATCACAGTCTTGAGCGGGATCAAGGAAATGAAAACACAGGTGCAGGTTAACATGCAATAATAACTTCGCCCATCCCTCGTGACGCCGCGCGACATCTCTCTGACCTTGCCGGCTATCACCCGTGTCACAGCCGCCATCTGCCCCGACAATCCCGCAGCGAAACACACAAATCGTGCTCTTAGCCATAGGTGGCTTTTCCGCTTCTTCGTCTGTTTCAAAATAAATGTTTACCCCCCAGATAAGCTTTCAATAGAGCACCCCGGGCTCGGCTGCTGCAACAATAAAAGCATAAACCCGGTAAATAAACGAAGACACGGCTGTGCCACCTGAGGCTCCGCTGTCTGAAATCAGCAAGAGTTTCAATTTGGGGTGTTTTTCTTTGCAAGTAAATGAGGTAATCATTTGAGGAGCCACCAGTGAGGCGGGATATGAAAACCTGGCTGCTTGTGGGAGGTGGGGGCTTTGTACAGAATCCCATCCATGAGCCACTCTGTTTAACTGCACCGATGCGCTCTTCCCCTCAGCATCCGCCCTCCAGCCATCCACCTGAGAAAGCACTTTAGAAGCTACTGAAGTAGGGCAGATGACAGTTTTCACTGTGTCTCTCTTTTGTCAATTCTGCCGTGCGGCGGCGTCTTCAGCCCCCAGTGCTGCTTTCAGATCCCTGGTATGAATCAGGGCATCATCTGAGCGCATTTCATCATTCCCCTCCGATGGCAGACGTCACAGCACCTCTGAGCCGTGCACGCCGTTAATTCGATCTCGCGTCATCTTAATTCAATATCAGGGAGACGGGAGAGTCGCCTACACAATTAAGTTATACATTATTGGTGTGTGATTGCTTTTATATCTATGCGCGCTCGCTTCTTCTTCTTCTTCTTGCTTATTCTCCGGTTTCTTTAACTTTATTCCTCTGTAGGTAAGGTCTTAAATAGTCTTTAATCTACTTTAACCTCCAATCATGCTTTAAGTTTTTGCTCACCGGGAAATCACTTGAACTCCAACATGTCAGCGAACTGCCTGCTCTAATTATAATTACTGCTACCACCGCAACAGGGAGGCACTAAAAATCCCTCTTTTTTTGGTCGCGTTGTAATATACATTGCTGGAGCGCGTATGTGTGAGTGAAAAAGGTCCAGTTCTCGCCGTCTCCTTGATACTGGGAAAACAAATGTCGATCGCCACAAACTCGCATTCCCATTGCCTTCTGGGAAATCATCATTGTTCTAGGTAAGGCTGAATGATGCTGCGGGAGCGGAGACGTGGCAGATGTGGGGACTTGTTAGGAACTTTATTTGCCATTTTACCCTTCAACACACATCATTCTTAATTAGGTCTCCACGGATAAGAACAGGCATCTGGACTGTCTGCTCATGAGCGAACTGCAGGATGTCCCTCTTCTATGGGGGGGGGG
>CAESWR010000678.1:459661-472522 GCA_903171835.1 Mullus surmuletus | reverse complement strand
ATGTGCAGATGGGACCACGTGCTTACACACATACACGGTATTTGTTTGCATCGTGATTCCCTTCCACATTTGGCACTGAAAAACAGTACAGTTGAAGGGGTCGGGGTGGGGGGGGGTAGCAGGTGTGTAGCGCTCTTCCGATTACATTTCTTGGAAGAACACAACAGAGAACCACAAATACAAACTTCCCTGTGAAAAGGCTCTTTGTCCGGGTTTCGGCAGACAGGTATGACTGGGAGCGCCGCAAAAAGACAATGAATCATGTTATTGAGGGAGGTAGATGGACTTGATTACATTACAAGGCAGACGAGTTGCCTCAAAAGCCTTGCAGATTACCTTCTCGTCACTAAGGGCAGTGGGGCTCTCGCCAGGTGACAATGAACTGGAGGGAAAGCAAGTACTGAAGGCCAAATAACATGTTTCACAAGCATAAAACCCCAATAATAATAATAAGAAAAAAATGTTAGCCTATTACCTGTCATGTTCCTTGTAAGCTACATGACTTTGTTCCACAAATGGACGTGGTAGTTTCACGTGGTTTAATGCTAAAAGTTAGAACTGCAAGATATACATACTCATGATTAGTTTCTTTATGTTGAGAATGATTGTTCATTTTCATAGGGTGGGGATGCGATGAGTGTGACATCGAAATGATGCCCCCCACCCCCCACCCCCAACATAGAGGTTAGCGCTCAAGACCTTTGGCTGAAGTTCGCGTCTCTTCCTGTGCTTAGGATTAAAGTCTATGATTATCATAGGCTGATTGGATTTCTAGAGAGGATAGACAGAAGAGAAAAAAGGTGAGCAGGTGTCAACAATTTCTTTCTCCCAGGATCAGCTTTTTTCCTGGGGTTTAAACATCCTTATTAGACATTGAGAAAGCCCCTCGAGTCCAAGGAAGTCATTTGCAGGGGATTTTGGTCGGTGGTGATAGTTTTTCACTTGAAGAATGTGGAGAATAAATCCAGCGCGGATCCAAACTCCAAACAAAAACAGTCCGTTGGAGCTCGTCTAGTACCAAGCAAAGAGTTCTGGCTCTCCTTCACATTCAGCCATGGGAGGAGAAGATCGGCCTGCTGATGTTGCTGTTGGTGGTCATGGCTGCCAGCTCCCACCTGGAGTGACGAACAGGAAGAATTAGAGAAGAAAATCCTCTTCTTAAAAGGAAACGCCAGTGCAGACTTTACTTTACTGATCCCAAATTGGAAAATTCTCATGTTACAGCAAATGGTGTTTCAGAAAATACACTTTTGAGAGGCAAAATCAATTTACACTAAATCATTAAAAAAACAATACATCGAATGGTGTAAAGTAATTATAGCTGTTAAAGTGTCGGCACGGTGAGCATTTATACCCAATTTAGATTCTGTCTCTTCATTTTTGAGTTCTTTATGGTGAAATAATCTGCATATACACCCAATCAAGCAATTATGTGACATCTATTCTCACTCACTCCCACTCGCACCACCCCCCTCTTCCAAGCAAGCTGCCGTGGTGTGGCTATAGATGAGGAAAGGCCACGTTGTAACATGAGAACCAGGAGCAGGGGCTGACAACAGGGTCTAGTGCTGACCTGATGACAGGTCAGAGGTTGAGCTCCAGATTGTTATCACTGGCTCTGGTTTCACACTCACTCCCTCTCAATTGCTTTGTTCGTTTTTTTGTTGAGCACGAGTGTGTTTGGCAGGAGAGGCTGGCATTGAGGCTGGAGATGCCAGTGAGACGCGAAGGGAGTTAACCAGCCTCTTGTGACCCCACTAAGAACCCTCAAGGGTTAGAAATGCAACCACAGAACGGGTCGTGTGCAAGGTGGTACTGATGGTGCGAGAGAAACGAGGAGCTAAGAGGAGTAATTAGGATCGAGTTACGCAACATCCTCGCGCAAAAAATATCGCTTGGGCGTGATCCATTGGTTCTCTATTTCATGTTAAGCTGAATACTAGCTGCTGTGCTGAGATTGAAATCAATGTGAATCTGTCACTTTAAAAATGCCAACCACTTCTCCTTAATATGCCAGCAGGGAACACACAGCTGACAGACTATGTTTGGTGACAAATTGCTAAATGAAAACTGTTTGCTGCCATGTATTTAGCATAAAAGTTTTAAATCTGGGGTTAACACAGTTATTAGCATGTCTCTGATCTATAAATGTGTCACAACACTTCAAAGTGATGCCCTTAACTTTGAAATCTCTTACAGGCTATGTGTCGAAAATATTTCCAAAGCTGTCACAAAGGTGAAATTATGTACTGTTAATTCAAAGCATTGTACTGGTTCATTCTTGTGCAGACAGCATTATCTCTTTAAGCAATATGCATGTTGCAGTCATGGCTATTATCTCTAATAAGATATAACAGAGTGTGTGCGTATGTGTGTGTGCGTAGGTGGAGGAGAGCATTGGGTAGAAATGGGACTGTCAAAATGAGAGGAAGATAGTGGCGAGAAGAGACACAAGGATCGCTGACGATTTAGTGGGTTTTAATTAAAACTAAGCATCAAGGACTTGCTTGTAGGCATTACAGAGATTTTTACTTTGTGTATCTCAGTTAGTGAATGATGGATAAAACAGAAGACAATTAATGCAAAGAACGAGGAGATCTTCATTCAACTAATTCCATAATTGTTATCATATTATTATCCTGTTCACTTCAAAAGCCCAAAATGTTAAATTAATTTTTAATGTCAAACTGATGCCACAAAATTAACTCCGCTGGTCAGTCCAAACACACTCAATGATCCTCGCCTGTATGACATAAAGCGGGACATTACCGGGCGAAAGTATCAGGCAACCAAGTTCTAATCAGAGACCAGGAATTTTTGCCTTATGAAATATTTCATCTGAGAAAATGGACTGGAAGGTAGCCTAACTAGAAACTATACTGGAAGATTATTTTTGTATCACTAGAAAACTGATAAAACAGTATCTTTAGTGGGACCATTTCGGTATCATAGGTACCCTGCTCTTACACTTATAGTATGAATACTCTTCTCAAATTGGATGAAACTTCTTCTGATACTCGGTTCAAAACTCTCTGTGACGATGATGCATGGGAACACAACACACACAATGAACAGGCTGAAAGCGGCAAGCTGATGAGCCTGATGTCTCAGATCGTTTCTGATTGTGGGGATGTAATTGCATATAAATGATGGCTACACGGACTGTGATATAAAGTCTGACAAAAGCTGAGCAAACCTTACACTGATCAAGTTGAGGAAAATTAATCATAATCTTCTGCTTTTGAAAAGCAGAAGATTTCAGAGGAGGATATTTGTCCGACCTGATATCGTGTGGGAGTCCCGACTGCTCCAGACTGTACTGAATTACAGCTATTTTGCATAACGTCTTCAAATTAGGGCCTGAAAGAGAAGAAAGTGCAATGAGTCACAGGCTGATCATTTAACTAATCACACTCAGGCTGAGATGATCAATTTCCGCTGTGGGAATAAAAATTGGAGCCAGGCAGGTCAGATTGGAGAATTTGCAGATAAGGAGGGCATTGTGACTCGGGAGAATGTCCATGTTCTAGAAAACTAGCTGTGCACAAAGACAAAACATGACCTCAGCATGAAATCATCTATGCACACAAATCGTCTTATACAACCCGACAAACTTCCCCATTATGGCAACTGCTTTCCCACCATATGTTCGGTAATAAACAGTGGAGAGAGACACACACAGCACAACTGGCATGTGGAGGCGTGTGCCACAGGGGATGCCACTGGGTACTGCCAGTCCCATACGGCGCCCGTGTCGCTGTGTAAGCCCACCTACACAAATCCTAACTGTGACCTGACAGCATTGCAGGCTACTCCCATTGCGGGCAGGATATGGCTATATTTGGTAGTCTGTAAGACGGAAGCGGCCCACGTGAGAACACCGTGCAGGACCGACGCCAGGCACGTTAAACCTGAGTCAGAAATGAGACTGTGGTGCACGGAGTGACGATATAGAATCTATTGAGGTGATCATCTATATTATCAAATATGGCAAAGTGGGGTTCCATTCACCCATTTTTTAAAAGTTGAAGCTAACAAAGGACACAGATGATGTTGGGGATACTCACTGAAATCTAAGATGTACAGGTCTGAATGATCCATGAGGTTAAATTCATCACCCATTCCTTGCTCCGGACAGGGACTGCAAAGACAGAGACGTGTTTCATTGGTCAGACTTTTTCAGCAAAAACATATAGAAAATGGCACATGACTGTGTCTTCAACTTTCAATTCATAACGTGAACGTGTGATGGCCGTTTCACTGCTACTCCAAATAATCTAATCACAGAATACTCAACAGGCTCCCTCATATTTACCTAGTCATCCACCCAATTACCATTTTTCTTTCATCGCTGAGGTTTAAAATCAGGCAGCCGCAGATTAATAGCGGAGAGCAGAGTGCAGCGCTGGTCACACTGCAGCTCTGCTCTCCTTATCAAGGGCTGGCATGATTTAAGCCCACAGGAAGTTGAGTAGAGTAATGAGAGCGCCGGCTGGCCTATGCAGATAGTCTCCTCAGACCAGTGCTGCCGCTTCTGGCGCTGCACATCTGTTTCCTGCCGCGGCTAACCACACACCTGTGACTCACCTGGTGCCCCTCAGCTAAAAACCACAGAGCTATTGTAATTTCTTCAGTTGTTAATTTTGATTACTTCCACTGTTCTTCCATTATTTACCATGAAATCTATGAGGACATGAGAGGCTGTTAAATTAGGATAAAAACAACTAATGATACTTAAAGCGCCTGGAGGCTGAAGTTTTATTGAAAAAGACTTCTTCACAGAGAATAGTGTGTTTTGCACATTATTGCTGCAAACATGAGGGTACCAAGAGACAAAAATGCACTTCTAGTTTACACTCGCCAGTAAACAAATTCAGGCAAACAGACATATTCACAGAGAAGTTTTATTTACTGTGAATATCCATCATGCAAAATAACAAGAGTTTTGAATGGCTTGTCATCAAGTATTTTTTAGAGAGATGCTTTTTTGCTATACACGGATTGGCAATTGAGTGAGACCCAACCAGGACTACCATCAGACACCCCTTCCGCACTGCTCAAGCAATCTTGCAGAAACCACTTGTTCCGAATTGAAATTCCCCTTTAACCTTCAACTATTTCCATTTTGCATTCTTGCCTCAATCCATCCTCTTGCCGAGCACTCATCAATCTCTATTCCCCGTTCCCGCTGTCTCCTCCATCGCGCCTCCCTTTCGTTGCGTGTTCAGGATGTTGTAAGGGTTTTACGTTGCTAATCTTCCCTAAACAAACACGGTTGTGGCTTAAAGCGGGCAGGAGAGGTGCAGAGCACGAGCACGGCCGTCCCAGGGGGCCAGCTGGGGAAGTCATTACGCCCCCTGCCCCCCAGGAGGTGACCCACCCAGGCTTATGGATAGGAACCGTCATTGGAACACCGGCAGAAGATGCCAACTGGCAGGGGAAAAAAGTTGAACAAGAGCCAAAAATGCCGCAGTTTATTTAGTAATTAATAGTCCTCACAAAACATATAGCGCAAACAACAGTATCTCCTGGATAACAATTGGGCTTTGTGAAGCCTTTGTGGCATTACCAGTGACTCAAGTTTGTCCTTGCAGAAGAAAGCGGGAAAAAAACACATCAGTCTGTGTGTATAGCAGAAGTAATGAAAAGTAGCACCTCTATCTAAGGAGCACCCTGCAGAATTGTAGCTGTCAACAGCTCACGTGGAGAGAGTGTTTAGGCCTTGGATGCTGATGCATGAAAGGGTACAGATAAGAGGATGCTTTAACAGGAGCGACAAGAGAAATGATGATTGCCTCCTCCAGAACATAGTTTTCTCGCATTCTCATGGATAATAGTTAGCCAGGGTGTGAAATTCAGCACAACATTAGGTAATGGTAATGTTTTATTGGTGCCCGCAAAAAGGAAGAGCCTGAGAGGGATCATAGAAGAAGCAGGGGAAAGAACAAGGGGGTGGCAAGAGGTGTCTGAGAGACTGGCAGCCGGTGGAAGCGGGAAAGTCACAGTGTTTGACTTTATGTGGCGTCCTGGTGTTTGACGGTTCACTTTGTTACTCGATCAGCAATGTAACAGTGTGTGTGAAAGTGCTCCTCCCCCTACAGCAGCGGTGGTTCCCAGTCTGAATGAGGCCTGACTGATGCCGCTCCCCCTCTAAAAAAACACTGGTTGCTATTTCAAACAACACTCAATGAGGGGGTCTAATCACCCAATTGCCAGCTCTCTCTAGCAATGCACTGCCTGCTCCACCTCATTATCTCTCAAAGATAGGTCTCCAAAACAGTAGAAGAAAGAGCTGAACTACTGTCCTATAACTAATGAGGGAACAGCACAGAACCCGGGAATTTCTCAAATTGTACATCTAGGGATTTAACAGCTGACAAAACGCTGCAAATAACAGTGTGTTTGAGTGCAAGAAAAAAAGAGATAAGTTGATCAGCAACACCTTTGCCTTATAAACAAACATTATAGCTGGAACCTTCCTGTCCTGGGCAGATTTTCAGTGGCTTCATTGGCCATATCCTCATTCTTGGTCTGATATAATCTGCATCCTTTTCCTTTCTGCACATCCTACTGAACTTTGGTCCCTCAGAACCATCTTGCTCACAGGAACTCATCACACACTACAACTTCCTGCAGAGCACCTTATCAGGGCAGCCAGACATACATGGAATGGTTTCCAGTAGCACTTTAGTGCTGAACAAAAATAGATTTAAAAAAGTGCAGAGGATGGGGAGGGATATTTCAACAAACCAAACCGTGCATAATCTGTCCAAACAAAAATTGTGGCCAGATTGGCAAAAGCATGACGTAGGCTGTCCTCTACTTCAATAGTGCTTACAATGGAAAGTCTTTTTTTGAAGATGTTGGAATAAAACTGCTTTAGAAAATCAAAATAGTTTGGTTATCACCGATTGATGGATTCCCATCCATTCCGTCTGACTTAATCTCTGCTGTCTCACCTCGTCTTACCAAGATATCTGTGCCCCCTCCTGGGCGGTGGCTGGACAGTGGATTAAGCCCTGTAACTGCCCACACCGAAGCCCCATGCAGAGGGTGAGACGCTAACTACAGCTGGCTCCCAGAGAGATAGCTGGCCGCGGATTAGACGGCTGAGATGCCAGCCGCTAAGGAGAGCTACTCAAATTGCAAACCCCATGGATAAATTGCAGTTGCACTTGGTGAAAGGGTTGAGGATGAAAAGGGGCCCCTCTTGTCCAAATACAAATGTATTACCTTTTACTGGGAGAAGATGTGATCGTCTTTACTTCCGACAAAAGTGAGGAAGTAGACATTAAATAGAACTTTGGGACCTTGAACACAGCTGGTTGTTATACATGGAAAGAGGGTTGTCAAACGCTCCTCTGTAGCTGGAAGGATCTTTTTTTGAAAAAAATAAATTACTTCCTCTAACTCTGCTCTTCAGCTGCAGCTTGTAAAACTAGCATCAAGGTCAGCTGCTTCATGGAGGACACTCACAAAGGAAGAGACTGAAGAACAGTTATGAGGGGTCTGAACTTTTCATATCTGTACGTATTTTTCACCCACTCCCAAGACCTTGTTAGAAGACTGGGAGTCTTCTCTGCTTTGTTCTTACCACTGATGCAAGTTTTATGTCTCACATCAGATCATGCCGTTTTGACTTAGAGAGAATCTGATTTTATTGCCTTACATACACACATACCACATTGGCAGTGTGTTTTGCTTGTTTTCACAGCCTAGCATTGTTCTAAGGAAGAGGCCCAAAACCCTACAGGTGTTTTGGTTGTAATGACAATAGTAAATCAAAAGTTAAAATACTACTATTTGGACAATTGGTCAATTTAGTCGGAGGACGCCATTACTAAGTGCCACCAAAGCAGGCTGTTTATTTGAGCTGCTGTGCAACACTCAGCCCTATGACACCATAATGTATACAGGCTGTTTGTGGGTTAAGGAAGGTTAAGATGCAGATGAAATACTATCGTGGGCTTGTCTTTGAAGAGTAAATCACAGTTTTGTTGCGCGGTCCAAAGGTCTCGCACCGCACGAGCGAGATGCCCCATATCCTGTTGGGGTCACCTTCACTGTTTGACAGGTTTTATCTCAGGCCCACAGAACACACACACACAAACACGCACACATGCAAATAGACAATTAATAAAGGAAACTTCTGCAGCCTGACCTCTTGACACTGAATGACGAATGACAACATGCGCAAGGCAAAAGTCTATTGAGCGTTGATAGGCGTGTTTCCACGGAGCTGAGCGCCTCTATGACATATGGAAAGGTGGCAAGTGCAGTTATGACGATTGAAATTCTGGCTCAAGAATTAACACAATACAAGGTGCCTAAATGGCAAGAATCTGTTTTTTGGAGTTTGCTCTGCCTTGGTCCCATTTTGTGTTTAGTCTAACATTTGAACTATCACGTTCAACAGTGATAAGACACACTTTAGCCAGCTGGACAATCATAACAGCAGCCCTTGCAGCCATTGATAAGATGCAAAATGGGCTTATAGGTGATATTGAGGCACCAGGCTTCTGACCTTCCGGATCAGCTAAACAAATGGAATTGACAGTGCAGACGCTCGCTGGCTAAGCACATTGCTGTTTAAATCGCTGGTAAAATTCCACACAGCTTAAATATCGTGGTGAGATTCTAGCGGATTAAATGAGAGGTTTGGGGTTGGGATGTTTTGGCTACCAGTGAGATTACCTGCTATGTGGTCTCCCTCATGTTAAGAGTCAACAATAACCACACACTCCCTTTACCCAAAGTCTTGCGGTGGTAAGACAACTTGAAGGGGGAAAAAAATCTCTATAGTAACACATATATTGAAAAATTCTATAGTAATAATTCATCATTTGCTTTAGTAAGAATTATAATGAAAGATGCACCAGATTACTTAGATTCATATGCTTGTTATTTAATACAGATGGTGAAAAAAAAGGAAGAAAATGATGTAAGAATACATTTTGCTGTATCTATGAATGGTATCTTTGAATATATTGCCAAAAGTTAATGCAATAAGCTTGGCAGGGCAAAGCAGCCGTGTGTTTGTGCACCATTCTGACGTCAGCCTGACAAGAGGAGCTGTGAGTCATTAAGTCATATGAATGCAGCCAGGCGCATGCTAACAGACATACAGCATACAGAGGCGGAAAAATCATGATGAAATGGAAATAGGACTCATCTCAAAACAGAGACCAAACGGAAGTCACAATGTCTTCAACAATCCGAAATACTAAAACAGGGGAAATGAATCATGCGCACTGTGATATTTTAAGACAGTAATGGTCTTTGAAAAGCCAGCGAAAAACACAATCTTAGGAAAAACATGCTTCGAAGATTTCTAGAACTTTGAAGAGCCTGTAAAGAAACAAAGACACTTGGTGTTGATGCAAAGCAACTAAAAGTAGGTATAGTTTATAAGATACAATTCCCAATTTTGATGTGCCAGGCTAAAAGGCTTCCAAATCAATTCTTTGCAAAACTGGAAAAAAGTCAAATGTGGTTGTTTAGTGTTGATTAGAGGTACCCCCATGTTGTTTTCATGAAATCAAAAATCCATATTTACAGGGTAGTTGTTTTTTTTTTAAAGAATTTAGGCTGCTTTAGACCACCATTTTGTGGTCTAATAAACAGATTTAAATATATGTGGTAATAGATGCACATTGCAAAAATGCTCATTTTCAAAAAATAAAAACTGCTGTATGTTGGTGGCAGAAATTAAATATATATTTTTTTCTTAATAAATTAATTCTGTATGATCAACTACAATAACTTTTTGGGAGGTTACACAAGAGCGGACTCTGTCTAAGAACTGAAGACATCAAAGAGAGTCAATCAATGCTTAAGGCCATTTTGGTATTATCAGACTAAAACTGACACTTTTCCCTTCTGTGCTCAGAAGGTAATTAAAGCCCCCTTTGAAGAACACTCATTATCAGTAGTCACCAAAGGTGCTTTAGTTTAAAAAAAGAAAAATCTCAATTCTACAAACTACTACAATATTTCAGGTCTTTTTTCAAATAGATAATTTAGCTTCCAATCATAGTTATCAAGAATACAGAGACAGTATTTCAATCAGCCATTGGGGGGCTGTGTGTGTGGGGGGAGGGGGGGGGGCTTCATGTAGCCATGAATACTTCTCATGATAAAAAACATATTCTCAAAATGTAATGACGGTACGAATGCACTTCATATCCAAGTAGTCCAAGGATCAGCGCCAGACTCCCCTTTGCAATTTCCAAGCTGCCTGTTCTCAGCATGCCAAGCTGTCATGTCCTTATTCGCATCCTGCCCCTCATAGAATGCCCTGTTCCCTACCTTAAATTGCTTCCAAAATTAGCCCAACCTGAGCTTGTCGTAAGCAATTATACACAGTGTTGGGAATGCCAACAATGACAACATAAACTCAGCTAGAGATCCTTAATCCAGCACTGACTTAATGTTACCCCACTTGAGCAGTGCTGCTTAGAAGGTTTTTGTTTTTTTTTATGTCGGTTTAACAATAAGCGGTGGAGAGAACAGAGAAATTAAAGATAAATATGGTGTTGCCAATTTAAGTATGAGGCTTAGCATAGTGCACAACCTATCTCTAGCGTGAGTAGGTGAAGGTCAGTGCAGGTGGAGTTAGTCATGCACGGGTCGTCCTTCGTGGGGCAGTGAGCAGGTCTCAGTAAATGAGTGCAGCAGAGGTGCTGAGGGCAGATCAAATTGCACTCTGTGAGAAAAGAATGCTCCCCGAGGTCATAAATCAGAGACGGGGCAGAATTTCGCGCCTCTCTAAAGCTCAGCAGGCCTGTTTACACTGACGTAAGTGGCACTCAATAGACTGCTACTAATGCCAGGACTGTCATCAACAGATATCAAAGTATTGACCATTTACCCCCAAAGAATAGCACAGGTACACAAAAACACACGTCTCTAAGAGATGCACTGAAACTATTTCTTAAAAAAAATATCCAGTAAAATACAGTGCAAACATGTCAAGCCAAAAATGTTAGATGGAGTTCCTCCACAAAGTTAAAAATATATTTTGCATCTCAAATGATAGTATCGAGGTAGGGGAACTTTTTTTCCATTATGTTTTGGGAGAAATAATAAATCAGTCCTGCACAAATTCTTGAACTGGGAATCGATAGCAACAGAGGGGTTCTGTTTTGGATCAATTTGAAAGGACAACCAACCAGGGAAAACAAGACATGCGCCATAAATTTTCACACAATTTCCGAGGCAGACCAACCAAAATGAGGAGGCCCACAAAGAAAAACACAAGCGAGGTGTCCAGCAAATAATTCATGATGGTCTGAGCGAGCATTTGTCAACTGCATGGAGACAGGTACCAAATAACTTTTTAGCCCCGTTAACTGCCCTCGTATTGTTAGGTCATGCAAAAATAAACACCCTGCCAGAGCTGGTTTTAAGGATACAATCACTGTAAAATATTCATTTAAAATAGCAAAAGTACATGTTCGTTCATTGTTCAATGTGGAAACCAGTGCAAATTATGACAGAAATTAGCCATGATTATAAAACCTTTAAACAGGGCAAAAGCCACCAAATGACTGTGATTAGAAGCCACTTAGTGTGTGTTTGTGTATCTTACTCTGCACATGCTTATAGGAGTTCCTGTGTGTAAGAAGCTTAAGTGTCTTCATGCAAATAACAAACATGCAATACTAGTCAAGAGTCTGTGTGGCCAACTTCCTCGAAAAGATCATGCTCCAATTTGTACAGTAACGCGAAACAACGTGATGGCTCAGACTTGTAACAAAACAAAACAGCTGTACATGAAAATCCTTCACAATGCGGGTTCAACACAGGACAGAATAAAACAGCCTTACAGTCGCTGATAATAACAGATGAGGGTGAAAAGTTCCCTGCTTCCGAGAAACAAAGAAGCCCTAAAACCTTTGAAGAGAGGAGTGAAGATATTGTGTGGTGTTTAATTTCTTCCTGTGTTCAGCCAACACCCTCCATCATTCCAGTGATTCCAGTGACACTGTTTCCCGACCCCAGCCCCTATCTGCACACAACAGGAAATCATGACTCTCTTAAAACCCATCCTGGACTAATCCCGGTGAGAAACTAAACACTGCTTGACGATCTTCAAAAATACGATACTTCAAGAGAAACAATAAAATATGCAAAGCACATTTTTTAATTGTTTCTTGTTAGCAGCAACTGGATACAAAAAAGACAGGGGAATGCACATCAAAGACCCACAGTATTGAAGTGGGAAACCTCTTATAATATAGGGATTACTTTTTCGTAAGTAATTGCTGCAGTTCTAACCTTATTATGAGAGTGACACAAAAAAGTTCATACCTTTTGTGTCCATCACACTTAAAAATGTCCTGACTAACCTCAATGATTGGGCTTATACTTTATCTTGTCAACATAGACAGAACTAAGATACAAGCCATCAATGTGCAAGTAAATATGTGTAACACGGATGTGGATTGTGACATTTGTGGGATGAATTCACATGCTGCGTGACTCACCAACAACCTGGCATGGCTCTCGAGCTGTTATTTTTTGCTCAAGTGAGACCCTGACCTGCTGCTAGCGACTCTGCCCGTATGATGCTAGATTTTTGAATTACTACATTTTAGCGAGCAATGTAATGAGTCTTCATATTAATCTTTCATATCAAATAATGCAGTTAGAAATGCAATGAATGAAATGTTGCTCTTTCATTAAAACCACCCAACTTACTTCTGGAAATTTGTGTTTTGTATATCTGAATTAGCAGAAAAGATGTACTTTTCTGACATACCACTGGAGAAAAAAAAAAATCAGTTATAGCCTACATATGATAAGTATTAAAATAAGACTGTTTGTAATACTCATGATGTAGCTGCTTGGCAAATGAAA
>CAESWR010000678.1:447300-459137 GCA_903171835.1 Mullus surmuletus | reverse complement strand
GAAATGTGTGTTTGGTATATCTGAATTAGCAGAAAAGATGTACTTTTCTGACATACCACTGGAGAAAAAAAAAAATCAGTTATAGCCTACATATGATAAGTATTAAAATAAGACTGTTTGTAATAGTCATGATGTAGATGCTTGGCAAATGAAATTAGATTATACGTTGCATTACTTTCTATGGCTGCAATGAGCAGCAGAAAACAAATCCAGGAGCCTCAAGGATTTAAGGGCCCGTAGACGTGCTGGAGCTGAGAGGACTCTTATCGACAACTTTCCGATCCCTGCTATCAACTTATCCCAGTGGGGTTTGACTGATAATGCAGCCTTACTGATAACAGTGGCCCAGGTCTCCAACTACTCTGGACCATGCTAATGCCGTTAGCTACCTCATTACTCCACTAGCTACTGGCCTATCACAAGCCCGTCACCAGCCCAGTGGCAGTTTACCAGGTACAGACCCCCGGCAATCATTACAACAAGCTACTTCTTCCAAGACTGCCGTCTACGGGGGGGGCAACCCTCAATTAAAAATGGAGAACAATTTTTTGCTCCTCAGACTTCTCAGAATCACACATTTACATTTTGTCCTCTGTACCCTGATGTTTTCGGATCCATACTACAGGTTTATGGAATACAGGGCCCACTGCTTTGAAATTATTTATTAATTAAATTAAATTTATGGCTGCGGTAATGTAACATCCTTGAACAGTTCCTGTAAAACAAACTCATTCAATTAAAAACTCTGGTATGTGTTGTACAAAATGACTGCTATGAGTCAACTTTAATTTAAATTGCATGGGGAAAAAATGAGACTACAAGTAATTTAGAATACAACAGTTTACAAGTTTGAAGCTAAAAGCTGACAACCCATCAGGAGTGTTGCCAGCTGCATTAATTCATATTAGCTATGTGTCACTGTTCTCCGCTGCAAAAACAATGGCTCGTCGCACGGAAAACAAAGGTTTTAACATCATGCATTGTCAGCTTAAACTCTTATGAGTGCGCCTGTGGAAACTGGATGAGGCAGAGAAAACACAAAGGAGAACACTTACATTTTAAGTTGAAAATAAAACATGCCGTGCAGTATAATTTTTGGATGTGCATGTCATGTCTTGTATGCATAAATCTGACTTTAGAAGTTTTTTGGATGTGGGCGAGGAGAGAAATGGGACAAAAAGAGTCATCTGCCAAATAATGTCAATGAGAAACAAATGAACTGTTTTGCAGTTACTCTCAAGTATATTGTAAAAATATTAACATGACCAAGCATGAAATTCTAACTGTGAAAAATTGAATAAATAAAATTAATAAATATAAGAATAATAAATAAATTCTAAAATTATCAATCTAATAACATACATGTTAACTGATGACTAGAGTTATTTTGTGCCTCACCTTGTTCCTCCAAAGAGTATGATTCGATCTCCAACCATGCAACAGCATTGCCGTCTCCGCGGGCACGGGCCTTTCCCCTTTGGCTCTACTTTAATCCAGGAAAAGGCTTCTGCAGTGAATACAGATTGTACAACAGCATTTGTTTTATTGAATTACCTCCTTAGTAAATGTTAAAAAACAAAAATATTTTGATCTGGATTAGCATCATTGGAGCAGCCACACAAGTTCTCAGTATAGAGATTTCTTGGAAGTGGCTTTTCACTATGCCTGGACTCAATGTAGCTTCCTACAATATTTAACCTCTACTACAAAGCCCAAAGGAACACAAGAGGAAAGAAATGATCAGATAAATAAAAAACAATCCACATTTAATATTCATTTGAGGATTAACTTTAACATTTTAGACACAACTGTTTTGAGATGCTCTGCTGCAGTGCAATATAAGTGACGACCATTCTCCCTCTCAGTTGCTCCATATAAGGATGAACCTTGGAGCCTCACACTCCGAGAGCCAAGCCAACAGCATCACTGAATCTCTATAGCAACGAGCCCTCCAGACAACTTAGACTTTAATTGACATGCCGCCATCTAGTGGACACGAAAAAAGGTTTCTTTTTTTTTGGTATTTCTGCCAATTGCCCTGTTGTTTTTACTCTTTTACTGTAAAGTGTCTTTGAGGTCTGAAAAGCACTCTATAAATAAAACGTATTATTATTATTAAGAGCAGACATTAATCTCAGCCACTACAAGTTTAGCTGGATATGAGTGATCATTCCTAACCTGTCCTCCATTACAAACCTGCATTGTGTTAGTAAATTAAAAAGGCTGCGTGGGCATGCTGTGATGCACTCACTGCACATGCCTGGTCTTACTGTGACCTAAGGGTGTTAATAGCACACACCTGAAACATTGATGAAAGCCGTAATATACAGCTAGATCATACTTTGCAAGAAATCTGGACAAAAATCTTACAGGAACTTGGCCAGGCAATTACCAGGGTGTATTATTCATAACTAATAAAATGGACTTCAAGACGACCACCACAGGCTGTGTTTAAAACTGTAATTTCTTTTATAATACATAGGTAATAAATGTAGCATTCAATCACTACAAATATAACTCTGCTGCTTCAGCTAAAACCCTGACAGAGCACTTCAACTAATTTGAGAATCAATCTGGCAACAATTTCAACAGTGAACAGAGATGGAATTATCCTCTCCCTTTTTATCCATTTCCGGCGTAAAGTCACAGCATCTGCATTTTACACGCTGTATAGGGAAATGGGAGCAACCAGCAGCTATCATGGGACTGACAATGGTGCAATAAGGGGGAAAAGGATTGTCTGTATCTCATTCTCAAGAGGAATGAGGAAGAAAGTGGGTCAACATGATCGTGCACTGCCGCTGCTCCATCTTTGTCGATAGGAGTAAACAGTCATCACTGCAGGTGAGCCCAAAACAATGTTTCTATGCACCAATCAAATAAGTATTTCGAGGAATGACACAGTGCTGTAGCTGACGCAGAAGTGACTGTGGCACCTCTTCACACCAAGAACACATTGCAGCATGTGACGTATGCAAATAGTGAATCACCTGGACTGAATTTCCAGAGGTCGTTGAAGTGCCGGTCCATGCGGGCATTGTATCCTCCAAATATGTACAGCTCGCCATTGTAGGAAACTACAGAGAGGGTGGAAAACAAAACAAAAACAAAATGTTATTTGTGCTCGACCATGAAAATCCATAGCATTTGTAACAAAGCAAATGCGGCCGAGTGAGCCAGCTGAATTGGCTAGGATGGCTTTAATTAGACAATGTGAGGATAAATAAGTGATATAAATAATGATATAGCCCCATGACAAAAAAAGGAGTTTAAACCAGTGATATCATGCTAGAAAATGAAAGTGGTCCGTGCTGAAATCAGTCATTTAAGTAAGGAAACAGTATGTTTTATAAATTAGCGATACAAAGCTATTCACAAATAAATCTCAATCTAATAGCCAGTGTCTAAAAGGGTACATTAAAATACGTTTTGTATGATGCATGCTTCCTGCTTTTATCTAATTTAACAACAGTCTACGCACGGACTGAAGGTTAACCAAGCACCATTCACAGGAGTGAATGACAGCTTTAACAATTGTTTTCATTGTCTGCTTGGAATTGTCATGCCAACATATTCAAATGGAGGTACTGTGGCTCTGAATTGTCACTTCTAATAAATGATAAGCAAATCCCACCACCTTCCATTTAAGGCAGATTTTGTATTGACTGAAATGATGGGCTGACAATTTTGGATTCTAATCTATTTAAAGACAATATTTACACCTGCAAGTGACTGGCAAATGCACTGTAAACACACACTGTATATGTTTTTTCTTACAGGCTGAATGACTCCTGCGTCCCTCAGGTAATGGCTGTGTTGAAGGAGTGCTCAGCCAGCAGTTGGTCTCTGTGTCAAACACTTTGATCTTGTTGCAGTAGATCTCGTTGTTGGAGTGGAAGGGACCAAAGCGATCTGCTCTGCCTCCGAATACAAACATCTTTGTACCGATGATGGTTGCTGAGTGAAAGTCCCTCCAGCGTGCTGGCGTGCCCTGTAAAGAAAAAGATCAGTGCAGCATTCTTACATAACCAAAACTACAACTCATAACCCAGTTTTGTCTTATCACTTGTGAAACTTTATTCATCACAATGGGAACAAAGCTCCATCATCCATGGGCAGAGAAATGAAGGAATAACTGTGCCATCTAGTGGAACCAGTGACTAACTACAAATCTAAACTACCGGCATATCAAAAACAATGCCCAATTATTAGGATGATGTATAGGCTTTGCATGAATATGATTAATGTCCAAATAGTCCTAATTCAAATAAAACAATGAACAATAGCGACATGTCATCCATTTCCACCGAGTGAAATAGCCAAACAAAGACAAGCCATTGCATTTTGCTGGCCTTCTGCCATGTAAAGCCTTTCACATGCCTCCAGTTCCAGAATGCTGCCATTGTTTTCCTGGAAATTTATGAGGGGAGAATTTCTAAAAATACATGCCCTTTAAATACATTAAAAATGCATCAAAAAGGGAGAAATTGAGTCTCATCATTTTTAATCAGGAGGTGTACATTAGGTAAATAATGACCAGGGAAAAAAATAATTCTAAATACTTTCACTACTGTAGTCTAAAAGCAAAACAAAGCTATACAAGGTTTGGTGGATTCTTAAATTAGAAAAATAAGAGCAAAATGTATTGAAAACAATTTCAAAGGTGCAAGCTTTTGCAGAAGACACAGTTTTAGTTGCAAAAGGCAGGTCTAAGAGCGTGTAGAGACATGCATAATCCCGTTACATAAAGCACTAAAGAAGTTACACAAATGTTGTCTCTCTGGCAAAATATTATTAGCAAGTGACTAGTAGATCCCTTCTTCTGACCAGAGACTGATATCCATACTGACATGGACAGCAGTAGTTTACAAGAGTTTATCACATGAGCAGGTTGACCGCATATAAACACAAATGGCATTTCCCAAACGGGGAGGGTATATAATCCTCTCAGAGGTTTTTTGGACTTGGCCACCTACCAGGGAACTGCATAGCAGTGCTTTTGTATCTGGCCAATATGACCATTGGACACTTACAAAACAGCAAAGCTAAACAGTAATATCCAACAATGTTCTGATCTCCACTTCTGCTCACCAGTCCTTTTTTTTTTTGTTTTCATGGAATGCATTACACACTTTCTTACTTTCATTCACTAAATATTCACAGAATAAATTAACCAGTACACAATGGAGTATACAAATTGTCAATTTTAACTTACTCTGGCATTAATTAATGTCCACACCATGGTGGTGGTGTCGAGCTTGTGGATGTCATTGGAGAAGCAGTCAGCCTGGACAAAAGCAGAGGAAAAGCATTCAGTGATTTCACGTTCACGATGCAACACGATTGCCGTGACAAAAACTCACCAGCTGCTCATATCCTCCAAATATGTACATTGCCTTCCCCAAGACGCAGGCTGAGTGGCCGTCCCTCGCTCCTGGAACTGTACCCGAAATTTTGGGGGTGAACCACCTGTGGGTATCTATGGAGCAGGAAAAGAAGGGAGGACATTCATTCGAAGCACATTCAGCCTGACTGTCACAAGCACTGCATGCATCGGAAACATGCGCCTAAAACAATACCCGAGGATTAGAATGAGTTCAAATCCAAGCAACTGAATCAGATAGTGTCTCCACTCTTCCGAATTCAGTAGTTAGATTATGTCACTGCTCTCCTTTATGTGAATTGTAAGAAGAAAGGAAGCCTGTGTACAAAAATTTGAAGAATTAAGGCACCGTGGCAGGTGACTGAGCTCAGCCATTGAGACTGAGGGGAAAAAAGATAGGATTTGCTTGGTCGACAAAAAGCATTGGCAAAGAAAAATATTAAAAAAAAAACCCTGAGTTGCAGCGTTTCATTGTTATCCCAACGAAAGCATAAAAAATATTACCCCCATATGGGCATCCCCACACCATCCCACATACAAGCAGGTGTTATTGCTCCTCGACAGTTTATCCCTCTCCCTTCTCACACAACCATAAGATCAAACAGGTGCATCTCAAAAGAAATACATCCCCGAAACCCACCACTCAACAGTGGGGGCTAGATGGAGTACTTACTGACATCAAAGGCATAAAGCACATTGCAGGCCCCTTCTGTGTCATTACGCCCACCCCAGAGGTAGATAATATCATCGAGCAGCACAGCTGTGTGGCCATAACGCATGTATGGTACTTCACGGGCCCGCTCAGGCCCTCCGGTCCTCACTGGAGGCAATTTCATCCAGCGCAGAGACACTAGGGCACAAAAAAGCCAAGAAGAGCAATTACATCTTCACTGTTATCTCCAAGAAAAGGAAAAGTAGACAACACACAGAATGTAGACATAAACATTGGAATTATGTTTAATAAATAATAATTCCCACGAATCAAATCTGAAACTGGAATAATTCTGATCAAGGTAAACATTTTAAGACAAAGTAAATGTGAACAATAGCTTTAAAGAAAAAATTGGGTCAGAGCAAATGCAAATAGATACTGGTTTACAGCGTTTATAAATATACAGACATCTAAATATGTGATATACATGGTGCAATATGTGCCTTATTGATTTTCCTTAAAAAATTCTTTTTAAAAAAGATCGATTTCCAAGTGGAAGATTTCCAAGTAAAACTTCAAAGAGGCAAGCAGCTAGATGTTCTAGTGGCCAGATGCAAAAGCTTAAAATTGGCCTTAGCATTTGGATGTGCTTCATGTACCAATGAAGTCATGTTGCGGGACCTCTGAGCAACAGAAAAGCTGCCAATTACTTCAGGTATTCATTGTCTCTATGTCTATCATTTACCCATTTTTAGGGACTTAAAACAGAATTTCAAAAGATGCTTAAGGCACTTGAAAGAATCAGTTGTTAAATTCACATCAAAGAGAAGAAACAAAGCCGGTGAGCCAATGAAATATTTAAACAACAGCTGCGATTATCTTGTTTCCATTTCAATCGGTAAAAGCCATCTTTATCATGGTTTGCTTCCACAGATCTTTTCAGGGTCCGCTTATAACAGGTAGGCGCAAGCTAACTCAGGAAGTTGTAAATCCCCTAAGCAGGTGGTTGACCACACCAGGGGGGGAAATGACAACAAGTGGAAGGCAAAAAAGAATGGGGAGAACTCTTACTAGAGTGAAAATGGCAGAATACCACCAGCAAGAAAACATCTATGTTTGTGATATAAACACATAGCAACAGTAAAGCAACTAGATCTGCTCTAACCACAATGGAGATTGGCCTCTCCATTGCCGACTGTAATGAGTGTTGAATATGAAACAGAATGTAGAACACTCACTCATCCTTATTTCCTAATTTGGAATCAGGCAGGAAGGAAGAATGAATTGCAATTTAAGAATGAAAGTGTCGTCTAAGTTTCGCAATTGACCAAAGACTTTGAAGACTGGAAGATTTTATTTTGTTATGACTTCCAGTGGTTTTTCATGTCAACTTTTCTAAGAGCAATTCATTTACTGATCTTGATCAATTGCTAATCTTGCTGTAAGGGATGCAGCCCTACTAAAGAAATGTTGCTGGAATATATTTGCAGATTTACCCGTGTTGAAGACGTGCACATCGATCTGACGCAGGGTCTCGTAGTCCTCCCCGGAGCAGTAGCCTCCAAAGGAGTACACCTTGTGCCCCACCGCCACAGCAGCATGGTTGACTCTCCGCGGCCCTCCTTCAAGGTGCACCGACCAGCGCAACATTCCACGCGCAAGCACCTCTGCGGCTGGGAGTCCTTAGACCATCACTTTGTCGCCATCAAGTCAACATCCACAATTGAAACCTGTGTGAGCACAAAAGGAAGAGTCATGGAATGGACCCTGCTTTTAGATAGTGGTCCGGGCAAACTGGGAGGGGCAACGGCAGAAACCACAATGGAGAACTGTTTGTCCTCTTTGCCTAAGAGCCGCTCAGCTCTGGTGTTGCTGACAGGCCCACAAGCCCCTGCATTATCTAAGTTGGCAGAGTATTTTAAGAGGAGATTAGACATACACCTACCACCCTTTTTTACTTTGTGTTTACTCTTAACCTTATGCACTCAAATGCACTATATAAATATATGTGCATGCCTTTAGGACAATATCAATTCAATTTAAATGCTTTCTGGTCACTGTACAAACGGTAATCAGTAATTTTTGTAGTGAATATTTATCAGGTCATTGCACGGTTATAAAGTGCATGTACTTTTAATCTATCAGCATTCGATCTTGCAAGAAAGCAAAAATATATGATGGGAACTAAGGGCAACACAGGAAAGCGATTTTGAGCAAGTATGTGTATCTTAGCAGCTCGCATTTCAACATTTTTTCACAAATATTTTCCACTCTGAATGCCAAAGTTCAAGTTTTAACAGGAAAAAAAAAATCCCCAAGTTTATGTTCACCTAAGACTCCAAACAGCGCTCATGCAAAACTGAAGTTCTCCTGCTTCAATTTCAATGACTCACTCTGTCAATGACCTCCAACCTTTGTTTGCTCTTATAAATAAACCCCTCGGAGTGTTTACCAGAGATATTTCTATTTCAAGACCACACATCCCCGAGGAGTGACACGGGCCAGCTCTAGACAACAGCCAAATGTGAGTCTTGACTTCATCAAGCCATTGTTTATCTGTGTTTGTTCTTCTCTACATTTGTTTTTAAGCAAATCACAGGCCCAATGTCAACTAATCATCCCTCCTGGCTCTTTGGTGTGAGCATCTTCTCACCGGCCTCATCTCTGCACAGCACAGATTTGTTTACTCCACGTTGGCCTCAGGTGCTCCTGGAGGGCAGGGACTTGGGTGGGGAGCACTTTCAACACTCTCCTGATTCACTGCTAAGGGGTATTGTTGATCTAGGATGACTACATCTACACCCCACAACGACGGCGGCTTTTGCAACCGGTGTGACAGTGAACACGGGGTGGCACACCGATCGCAGATCAGCTAATCTAGACCTTACTGACATTGGGCTGCAGCACGATTGCCACAGCCAATGCAAACACATCACACACTAGCTAGCAAGCACAGCTACACACCAGGGTTGGGAGAAGCGTGCTAGCTAAGCACTGCACGCTTCAAATCACTAATAAACACCAGAGCACGTATTTCCCCCGCAGCGCCACACATGATGGGAAGCCTTTGCTAGCTAGGCTAAAGCTAATCTGTAGGTGCTACCCTACTTAGCGTTAGCTGCTAGCTAGCTGCCGTGGGCTGAAAACACCGGCACGGAAGTGAGCCCCGCCAAATGCACCCCCGCACCCACGAGCACCGTGTCTGGGTCATGTGACAGGTACGTTGGTGAGAAACGGAGAGTTAATACAGCCTACCTTCAACAAGTCGAGCCGCTGCTGCTTCACTGATGTTGAGGCAGTCCCAGCTCCCTCGTGACGTGTAGGGAGGGGAGCCGCGCGCCACCGCCCCCTGGCGGCGCTTTACGGGAACTGCAACAGCCCTGTCACATTCCTGTAATTCATTGCGATTTTCTGGATTTTCCCCTAAAACTGGTTGGGGTTCATGTTTGCATAAATATTGGAAAGGTCACTTGTTGTCTGGACAATGGTGTTAGTGAGAAGATATACCACCTAGCTCGTAGATTTGAGCAACAGCAGGTGGAGATAATATCCACAGTAAAGACACACGCACAGGAAACCACCACATGACATTGTTGACAGCATATCGACTGTGTGGTTGAAAAACTAAAGCTTGGCATTAACAGCTAACATTGTGCATACCACGGATTCTCAAGGTGAAGTGTGAGTGACCCCTCAGGACTTGAGAGGCGACCTCAAAACAGTTTTTTTCATGTTTACAAAAAGGTTAGATAAACACACCACATCTGTGTGTATTATAACTTAAGCAATTTAACCATAAGCTTACAGTGCACTTACAACAAGTGCAATGCACTTAATAATGAAATAATATGTGACCCAGAGCAGAGGGTGATGTTTCTTGTGTTTAAATACTTATAAATGTGTAAATACTCTCAACAGGATATCTATAGAAGAATGGATCCTAAAGGAGCAAAATCGTTTAAATTGTTACTGTAAACCAAAAATCAGAGTGGGGGAAAGAGGAGGTTTAAACCCCTAGCTGTGTATTATTGTTTTCTGTAGTGAACCACGTGCCTCACATACACTATAACGCACTTGCAGCAGTAGATGGCGCCCACACACATGTTTAGGTCTGCTCAGGAGACTAGCTGACCGCCAAAGCCCCAAACAATACGTCGTGTATGATCCATACCCCTTTCATTACTAGTCACATAATATAACTAGATGACTCAGTTGTATCACACATTTGGGCAGTGTACATAATGTTTCTTGACTGCTTATGTGAGAGCAACTCATGAGAACTGGCAGTGCGTGGTCTCTCACAGCGCAACCACCCTGGAGCTGTTAGCGATTGACTATGAAGGACACTTCATGATGTTAAATGCAAAACTCACAGCAAGTTGAAAGTCAGTTGATGTGCAGCTTATTTCCAGAGCAAAACAGATCACAGAGGGAACAGATATGGTATGCATTTGTATCTAATATGAAGAAAACTCTATTGTGCAAGAGCTACATCTCTGCTGATGTTCTCAATAAACAAGAATGTGCTCTTGGAAAAAGTTGGAGAACAAAACAGCCTTCATCTGAGGTTCATGTGGGCATGACATATTTAATCCTGCATGAGGTCCAGGTGATGGGAAAATGTGGTCAACTCCGGTGGAGCCTTTTTTTAGTGCTGCTCCTGTTCAACAAGGCCTACACCGTTTAGTGAATTTTACTGGACGCTTTAAAACTATCTTGTGTGTAAATATGACACATCATACAATTTGATTTTGCTCCTTTATTTTTCTTTTTTTCCCTTTTTATAAGCATTGAGTTACAAATGAGGTTTAAAGTGATCAGCTCTATCCCAAATGCTCGGGCTGAAGTGAAAGCAGAGCCTTGTAAAAGGATTATGGCACTGAGGAGCCATATTACAGCTGCCATGGATCTGCCTGTATCACTGCCCAGGTCTGATCCACTTAGGAGAGGTTCTGATTGATTCATTGTGTGCAGGCATTCCAACCCCATACCAGCTGCATGTCATGCACAATGGCGAGATTGTGCACAGTTTAGCCAAAACGACAGCTGCCCGTGGCTGCCCCTTGGAGCCCTCATAGGTGATTACACAGCAGATATGCACACAATCCACAAAATAGATTTACAATAAATGAAAGAAAATTAGATCTTTATCGCTCTAAAATGTAATAAGTACAATTGAAAACGTCAAAGAGAAATCTAATGACCAAATTGAATACAAAAGACGATCTTATTTTCTTCTCCGTCTTGACCTAAATACACAAGAAGAATTTTGGAGCTCATGCAATCATCTATGCAGCAGTTTTCTCTCCTTCTCCTTATTGATATTACACAATTGCAGTTAGATGATGTTAGTCTTTGGAAGTAGTCCCAAGAATTTCTGGAAACGACATGTTGTGAACACAAGTGCAGTACGCCAGAATGTTATTTCGGGTAAACGTTTTGGTTGAGTACATTCAGACCCCATACTGCATAATTATATGGGCAGTGAGAGAGCGACCCGGTGCTGCGGCATGCACACACCATCCTCACACACACCATCTGTTGTTCTCAACCTCAATCTATATGTAACTTTAGCAGGTTTAGTGTGTAACAGAGCTGGCTTCACCTCCAAAGCGAATATTTATTATCAGACCTTTTCAATACCCCTGTACCTTTTATAAAGTGATTACATTGGTTGGTTGGCTGGTTTCGCATCACACAGGAGGATAAAGTCTATCATTACCCTGTGAGAGTCTTTGTCAGATCCAGTTTGTCCTGCTGGCCAGTTTAAAAACTTGGGCTTGCCGTCCCACCTGTCAGCAT
>CAESWR010000678.1:403243-432677 GCA_903171835.1 Mullus surmuletus | reverse complement strand
ATATGTTATACACCTCCAGTATGAAAAGTAATGACTTTATATTATTTCTGTTGAAAAAGATGGGCGATCAGCTGATCTGCAAGCTGAACCCAACCTCTGACCTTGTGAAGAAGCAGCTTTGCCAGCTCAGAGACCAGTGGCAGATTCTCAAACAGACGGCCGCCAATCAGACCAAGGCGCTTGGTGGAGCCAAAAACTTTCAGGAGTTCAATAAAAAAGTGGAAAAGCTGGAGGCATGGATTAAAGAGAGAGTAAGAATCCCTATTTCTGTGGTCACAAATGGGTGTGGAACGGGTGTGATTTAATTATCTGTTATCTGTTATCTTCATTATATACATTCATGACAAATCTCCTCTAACTCAACAAATAGTTAAAATATTTCAGATGCTATTTTCTTTCCATAGACATTTTCACTATCTTTGTACTCTTCTATGTAACTCTTTTATGTAAATGGTTTCACATCGTCATACAGGTCACACATCTATTATTATCTACCAAAATCTTCATCTCCTCTTCTTGTCTGTAATGAACAGGCAACGGGTTTAATTTAGCCCCTCGGACGTAACAGCAAAACATGCAAATGTTAGTGGACAGGCTGCTCTAATCAACAGCTGTTGAAATAAGTCAATTGGTAACTCAGGAACTAAGCTCAGTATCGTGAAGACATTTCTTGTTTGTGTATATTCACCAGTGTAAAACATCTGCCTGTCATTATCAAAATGCCATAATCTAGAGAGTCTTTCGGCCTTTGTTTATTTCTCTGTTCGTGGCCATGTCTTGCACAAGGGATCTGATGATTGATAATGGACTTGTGGGAATGTAATGGAGGAAGTTGCTTATAAGTTGATAAAACATCCATCCCTTGGGGAGACAGTATTCTCCATTTAGCTCAACTCAACCTTTCCTTTCTGCATTAGTATCAAGTTCAAAGTTTCCCTCCTGATGCTAAGGGCTATTTCTGTTTTGCATCTTCCTTGGTAGCGCCTATAACGTGGTGTAATCCTGGTGCCTCTCAAAAAGAAATAACGCTGGGTTCTTAACAAATGGGGGGCTATAAACACTGACTTTTATGTGTGCCGGCAGGAAGAGGAGCAGTCTCTGGTAAATGTCCTGGAGGCAAATGTCGACAAAATGCAGCTGACCAGAAGAATTTTAGATCTGAAACAGGTGAGCATTGTAAAGAAACAAGCACAGGGATGCATTAACCATGCATTGGGAAAAAGCATTTTATATGCAAAGACTTTGTTAAAGATATATACACGTTTCCACATGTTTATGGTTTATATTACAATTTTGTCGAGGTTTGCCAGTCATTCATCTATGGCTGACTATAATTTGTCTCCCAGGGTGCATGGTAAAGACAGCTGATGTCATAGTTGGATTCTGCTCCACTGTTTCCCTGCAGGATGAGCAGCTATACAGAAACCTCCATGAGGAGATCAACCACTTGGCTCTAAAACTGGAGAAACATGGGAAGACAGATGGCAAAAACATCTCCAGTAGGAGGAAAAACATCAATAAAATGTACACTGTGTCCCTTAAGATGAACTGGTATGATGCATGAAGCATCTTCAGGAGAAAGATAAGCAGGACACTGAATTTATTTCTGCTGTCATCTGCTGTGCGTGTAGGTGGCTGAAGGTCCAGTCTCATCTGAAGAACTACCATGAAAATCTGCAGCTTGCATTGGAGGTGTCCTCGTTCTACCAGCAAGCTGACAATATATTGTTTGCTATTGATAATATGGTAATGTTATTGTATGACTTTGTTTTTAAATTCTGATCAGATAGACACCTCAAAGTTCATCACTGAAGTATCTCTTTCCATTTTTCAGAAGAAAAGCATAACTGTTTCCAAAGAGCTGGACCTCTTAGGAGATCGGGAAATGCGTGACATTGCCAGTCAGATCATGGTAGGAAACGTACTGTACATCTATTAAAAGAGCACTGTTTGATTAGATCCAATAAGTGTGTTGCCGAAGCCTTCTCTAAATAACCAACAGGCATGTGTGTGGTAGATGCTAGATGTGAGTGTGTCCCAGCTGTCTAATCTCCATCCTACCCTGGCTGCTGGCGTCACACAGAAGCAGAGCGAAGTGAAGGACTGCTGGGCACATCTTCAGAAGATTTTCAGGTGAGAGAGCAGGCCACGAATACCAAGGACAACTAAGGTGGCCCTATGAATACAAGCACCATTTCACCCAGTAATTGATGCATCAATGACCTCCACTGAGCTGGAACCGTATTTGTCTGTTTCTGGTGTTCTACCTTGGACTTTGGCGCTGCTGAAATTGTTTTTCCAAAATGAGCTTTGTATAATCATGAGTTTGAGTCAGTGATTGATTACAAGCAAAATCAAGGTCTGGTTTGTCCGAATGTCTGAAGACTAACAGCATCACTCACCACATACTCTATTTGTTTAGTTTTTAGTTTTTCTGCACAACTTAAGGATTTCTGATTACAGTAGAGAGTGAATAATGTCGTAGCTTACCATGTCAAGTTGGTGTGAGGGGCGTGTTCTCGTCTTACTCTTACAATCCTGTGGTCACCTGAGAAAGTACTGTATGTTGAATTGAAAATAACAATTTTACAAGAAAACTGGTCAGTATTACAGCATTTGTACAAACAAAGTCATCTTAATTTAACAGCCTACAGTTGAGATCAAGAATTTTATGTAATGTGTGCTTGTGATCTGTTGACCATAAATGACTTAGTGTATTGTGCTTCAAATTGAATAACTGGTATAGTTTACAACTAGGGCTGTCCCTGAACGAAACATTTAAGGGCTCTGGTGATCAACTGCAAATAAAGTATTTGTGAAAGACTTCAGCCAGACTTTTCTTCATTTTAAGCTGTAATGGACAGCATTCTGAGATCAGCAAGTCAACAGATTCTGGCAGACCAGACACAGGACATCTCAGAGGACCTAAAAAGCATCTCTTGAGGCATTGTAGTTGTATAAACATAAATATAGTCAAAGAATCTGCAAATATGTATTGTGCACTTCTACTAAACATAGCCTACATGAGGAGCGAGAGGCAAAGCAATAGTCAGCATATTGGCCAAAATCCCCTGAGCATGGTAAATGAAAACAATGGATACTCATGTCAACTTTTATCTCAGTTCGGTTATTCATAATTTCACTAGAATAGTGCTAGAGAGAGACTTTGGTCTTTATACTCCACCTGAACAAAATCGAATGAAAGATCCCAAACAAAATACAAACTGAAGTTCACAATTTCGACATCCATGTCCAACCTCCAGCTTTCCAAATATGTCTCATGCTCAAAGCCTCTCATCTTAGTGAGCTATCTTTAGTAATTCCAAACATTACATAATCTGGTCTGTCTTATCAGCTGTGTTTCATGGCTATTTAAACCCAAAAATATAAACACTGGTAGAAGAGTTTACACCCATAATTGGACCTGATGGTGGGCCTCTTTGGCCCAGCTTTTGGCACCACAGTAAACTCTGGCTCTGCTCGTCCTGCAGGAGTGACAGGCCCACACTCTCCCCCGCTGGCACAACATTCACCAGGGAAGAGGGTGACCCCCTGACACAGGCCCGGGAACTTCATTGCAATGTGGGAACAGAAATGCAAAGGCTCATGGGAAAGGAGGTGAAAGAGGGGCAGAACCGTCTTAAAGGCTGTGTGGTAAGTAGTATTTGTATTTCATTCCATTACTAGAATGACCACAGTATGGGAGAGAACAACAGCATCACTGCTGGCAAGAGATGAGTTAGGCATCTTCCAGTCCTATGACATCTGTGGCTACAGAAAGTGACGCAGTTTGTCCTTTGGTTTGGAAAATGCTTGACTTACACTTTGAGAGGGATTTTCCTAAATAACAGTATTTTAAATTCTGTCAGATGTAGCTGTAGAGCAGTTGTTCAGGTTTTGCACAAAATACACAGCTGGTTTTCCATCCTACCGGCTAGTTATTGACTGTACACTCCACAATATCACCTGATTCGCAGCTGTGAAGCAGATCCAGACGGGACCACTGGTTGAAAACCAAGGGGTGAAACATAACACAATACATAGATAATTTAGTCCTCTGTTACTCTCAAGTGCTCCTCAGTCTGTGCCCCAAAATGCGAACAATATGGCTGTTTCCCTGTGAGAGTCACAGGAAGAGCTTGTAGAGGTGTTATATACCCTGGCAAAAGAATTCCATAAGTTTCCATGAAAAATGTCAAGCCGTGACTGTACAACACGGCTAAATGGTGGGCCAGAGAAAATAATTTATTCGCTCCAACTCAAAATCCTAATAGTTTTTATATCCTCTCACTTCACGATAAATTAATATCTTGGCTTTCAACCTCTCTAACAAAAGTACACAGTCATTGGACTAATACTATATTAATAAATGGTGGGTCACTGAGGGGTGAATGGTTACTCTGCACAGCGTGTGGAATCTTCAGACATAGCTTTCTTCATTTTGGAGGCCACCCAGCATTTAGTGAACACGTGCGTCTAAGTTAACTCAACTGACCAGAAACCTGCAGAGAATTGCACCTCATGAAAAAGGAAATATGCAGAAAGTGAAGTGTGTGGCACTATAATAACCAGTGCTTGTGTGTATTTTCTAACTTTGTAAGCATGTACAGTCTATCTCTTTACAATCCATAAGTGATATCTAATAGACTTCTTAGCTTCAGGTCTCCTTTTGCTGACCCTGAGCTCTTGCTGAGCCTCAAGCCTGATTTAGCCCAGTGAGAAAGTTCCTAGATGTATGAGGAGAGAAAACTTCACTCTTTCCATTCTCTCTATTTTTCTGGTTAAGTTTATTTCCCTGCTCTCGATTTTATGCTCTTACTAGTCCTGTGGCTTCACCACCAGTGATAGCGGACCATCAGACCTGCAACAGTTGTTTCTCTCAAAGGGCACACACTGCTCTCATCCTGAGCACTCTCACCGCAGTTTGTGGGAGCTAGGAGTTACCTGGGTGCATTTGTGTGGGAGCACCACTCGTTACTCTTTATATAAGGATTAATAAGACAATTTGAAGAAAACCTGAACTCCGGGGGCCAAGCTCGATGCCAGGCACAACCACCAGTCAAACAGTAAAAGTAATTTGTCTCATACTTTTCCAGCGTTTTAACTCCAGCTCCCGGGTGAGCTGAACTGATTACAGTGTTTTAGGGGTGCAGCTGCAGCAGCACAGGTCTGCGAGCTGGTAGGGACTCCAAGACATATGCATATGTGCTTGAAGACAGCAGTTTTAAATGTGTGTGCTGACAAGTGTGCATGCATACAGTCGTGTTGATTAAAGGTAATGGTAATGTCTTGGTTCTTTTATGTGTGTATACATAATAATCTATACAACCGTTTTTGTGATTCTGTTGTATGAGGCCAGAGTTAGCAGTAGTATGGCCTCTTATTGCTGGAGATAAACATGGCTATCCTCTGTTTCTCTGGCTAATTGTAGACAGATGCCGGGCTGCACACCAGATGGGCTTGGTGCTAAGTGATAGTTCTTGGCTGACATCACTTCACGTAGCACATTGCACACAAAAGACAAGATCTGTAGAAAGAGATGAGAATCAATGTGTACCGAGATAGGGAGAACTATGCTGAAGCAGGATGTGATTGTGTGGGGTTGACAAAATAGAGAACACAAAGAATAAAATAACAAATCCTTAAAAAGCCAGCGCTTACATAAGTCTATTTCATATTTCTTTTTGGACAGAACTGGATGTTGAATGCATTACAGAAGTTGTTTACACTGTGAAGCATGAAGGACAGAAGCAGATATCCAGGGAATAGATGTCAGCAGTGGTTATCAACTCTGTCAAATTAATCACACTGGTTTGTTAGTTTTGCAATTTTAACACAAAAATAGGCCGATTATGTGCCTCTATGAAACTCAGACTCTGCCCATAAAACGGCTGACGTTAGTAAATGAAGCTAGAGCCCTTCAATTTACTGCATCTCTCGCATAATTTGGAGGCGACACTTTTCTTCAGCTTTCTGACTCACTTCTTCTATAAGCCCAGTCAGAAAATTACATGGTTAAATTAATGCTACTCCATAAAATGCTATTAATAATGACTTTTTTGTACTTTTTGGCTGTTCTGTAAATTCAGCATTTTCTGATTTGCTCATGTGAAAGCAGTGACAGATGCTTATTTGTGTTGCTGATTATTACAGGGCAGTTATTTCTTCCAGCACTGTTTTTACTGGAGTATGTAAAAGACATTATATTTATGTCGTTTTTTACAGTTAGGCTGTGAAATGTCTGCATAAGTATGTCTCTGTAAAAGATTACACTTCACTGAATTAAGGCAAAACAACTTAATTCGATGAAATTATAAAAAGCATTTGCCTTGGTTGGCGTGGCATTCCCTTCATACACAAATAGCATATGGAAAAGTAATTGGAAAAAACCAAAAGGAGTCATATAGAAGGAAAAAAACATACATTTGTATATGCCCGGATAACATGTATGGACTATTGTGTTGAACTCGTTTGCAGTATTTGTTAGAGACAGCATTTTGCTTTTAAGTACAGAACGTGAGGACAGATTATGGATATCTGGACTAGTCCAGATACCTTGAGCCCTTATTGGAATCCCTGCCACCTAGTCCTTTGGCCAACTTTTGAAGTACTCAAATAGTTGTATTTCTGGTCTAAAGCTCTGTCCTTGACCTTACTGAAAACTCCCATGCATATTCCAGAATACGGTAGAGTCAGAGCAGGCAAGCATGGAAATGAGGCTGAAAAAAAAACAGACCTGCCATTTCATTGTTGGCACAGTTGGGCACAGGGGATTTAAAAAGGGAGGTTATATTTCTAATTGTAATGGCTCCTTTAGGCATCAGAGTGGTCCACATTGGCAGACTTGTTATTCCTTATTTATTCACCTTCATAAAACAATTTAAACTTTTTCTGCCATCTTTAATATTTTTACTGTGCAATTTTCCGTTTAAGTGAAAAAAAATGTCTGAATATCTTCAGTCAAGTTTAGTATTTGAAGAGAATAACCAACCATTGTAAGTCAGTATGCTTCATGTCATTTGCAGGAGAGACTTTACACTGGGCAGTTTTCCATTTTGTCCAGCATCCAACCACATTGTAACACTCCCATTAGTGGGGCGCTACAGCAATGGCTCATTGTCTAGTGGCCACTCACCTCACAGCATGCAGTCCCCTTCCTGAGATGTTATGCATTCAGTTAACATGATTGGATGGATGGTTGACAAAACAAACTATTATTCATCTTGTATGTTGCTGATCTTTTGTATTTTCCTTCTTTTCTCCTCTGTCCTCAGAGTCCCCTTGAATATGAGAGTGCTAGCCAAAGCCAGGAATGGCAATCAGCGACCCACACCTCTTCATCCATGGGAGACAGCCCTGCCAGCTCAGATGATGTCATTGTCCGACATCAATTGAAGGGGGAAAGGTGACATTTCACCCCGGCTTCTCCCTCTCTCTCTCTGACTTACATAATGAAAGGTCTTTATGTAAGTCATAATTTGAGTCACATGTCTGTGTTTGCTTTGCAGCAGGAAGCCCAGAACTGAGCCCAAGCTTGCCGCTGCTCTACGAGGCCACCCACAGCTCCACATACAGCTCCAGAAGTTCACCCTGTCTGCTGACAAGGTGATTTGACCCCTGCCAGATGACAACAGCATTTCCTTTGCCACTAGAAATCCCTTTCAAAATACTGACTCTATACAAAATGCAACAAGAATAATTCATTTTGCAATAAATCCTCTGACATCAGTCTCCTTTCATTGCTATGAATCGTCGACTCAGCACTGCATTTTTACTTTTAAGTTATTGCACCCTTCTCTTGTAGCCAGACATAGACATTATGTCACATTTTGAAATTACACAAAATTGTCGTGTGTTCAAATGGGATGCTGTGTGCTGAGCGGTGTTCCAGTAATTGTCAGTTTTTTCTTCCAAAAATGCAGGGTGGGTTTAATGGTCAGAGTAAGAAACTTACATAATTCTGTGTCCTGAGGCTCAGCTAATTCTTCTGTTTTATTCTGTCATCGGTCGTTCCTGTCTAGCTTTCTGTCGATCCAACTATGTAACCCTTTCCCTTTCCATCTCATCTTTGGATCTTAGACTCTGTCCTGGCTGAAAGACAATGTGTCCATGGCTACACAGGTGTGTTCAGTAGCCACTTTCGAGGGTCTCGAGGCAGCCAGAAGGTGCCAGCAATCCCTGGAGCAAGAAATCCTCACCAACAGAGCCAGGATCGAGGTGGTCAAAAGGGTACGTCAATGCAGTCTTGTCACATTTACAGTCTCTTCGAAGGGCCTGGTTTGTGTATTAATGAAGTAATGAGCTCATCACCTCATCATCTGAGACCATTTTAGCCACGCAAAGCCAAAGATTAGGTTTATATTTTGCAACATAATACCCAGTCCTTAGTCACCACATGCTTTCGTCACTTTAACACCTCATCCTCAGGAGGGCCGTGGGCTGATCCATGCACAGCACCCAGGCAGCTCCAAGATAGAGGAGTTCCTCAGCCAGCTGGAGGTTCTGTGGGAAGAGCTGCGGAGGAGGCACCAGAGGAATGCTGTGTTTCTGCAGGCCTCAGAGGAGCTAGGTTTTAGGGTAAGATTCATAAAATATCCCAAGGAAAGTCATACAAACGCAAGTTACTTACCTTTGAATTTATAGGGGAAATTTATGGCTGTGACAGATGATTTTGGAAGAGTTTTCCCATTGTGAGAAGATTTACATTTGCCCAGAGCATGAGCCGCTCACATACACACATGGTTAGAGAGTCATGATGCTTTTATCTTCACCACATTAATTGGCAGAGTCTGAAAAAATATATTCTCAAAACAGTATCATGACTAATCCTAAAAATAGAAATTGCATGCACAGCATGTGATTTGATTATTGGAGGGAAAGCAGCTGCAAAGTCTTCCATTATTAAAGATAGATAGATGCAGAGCATGTTCTGCTTCATGGTCTGCCAATTCATACATTATTGCCTGCATTATATAGTATATCACCTCTGCTTGTTCTTGTTATTTTGTGTAGTTCTTAAATATCTAGCACCAGTGGAACAACGGTGGAAACAATCACATTATCCAACCTCTCACATAAATCCTATGACTTTCTGCTTCTGTACTGTAAAGGTTGTTAAAGTGCTCCAGGCCTTGGGCAGCCTTGAGGCCTGGTTGGAGTCTGTGGAGCTGTCCATGAAGGAGTCCTCGCTAGCCGTTGACCCTGAAACAATGACAATGGCTGAGAGGGAGAGTTGTCTATTAGAGAAAGAGGTGGCAGCACGCAGCTTGGAGCTAAGCGCTCTCAGGCAGGAGGTGGATCGCCTGCACAGCCACAGTCACCCACACACGCGAGGCTTGCCAGCACGTATGGAGGAGGTGGAAAGAAAGTAAGTTGTTTTCAGAATAAGAGGGAGTGGTCAGGGGTAACCCCCTGACGTCTCTCATAATGGAAGACTCCTGTTATGGATTTGAACAATCAGACTCGACCATGTGTTTTAGCATGTCACTGTGGTTAGGAAATAAAGTTAAGAAATTTGTCAGTGTTTCCAAGAGGTCACAGGTTTACACTTGCCATTTTTGCAGTCCAAGATGGAAGAGTTTATTCTTAAAATCACCAGTTTTTTATTTAAACCAAACAATTTCAGCCCATGAACCACAAAAATATATATCCATAGATCTTTTTTTTCCCTTCCAACCTGGCAAAAAGAACTCTCCATGTGGTCATTCTTTTCACGCATATTCGTTTGTGATTCATGCAGCACTTAGTGAGGTCTGTCCCACAGGTCTCACATGCACTTCACCCACAGCTTGTCAGTGTGTGTCAGAGTCACCCATTCCATGTTTTCAAGATGACGCCTCTCTTTGCTTGGCTCTCAAAAGATAGGTTGTTGCCACAGACTCACAGTAAAACCTTATGATCTTGGCTGAGTTATTGGATGTACCTATGCCCATAAACACAAGGTTGGGGTCTGTAAAGCACACCAAGCTGACCAAAGAAAATAAAGAAATGAAAAGGGCTCCATTTAAGTGTTTCCAGGGCGGGGGTGTTAGATGAGGCAGGAATAGACACCTCTGCACTTTGAGCAGCCATTGATGCAGGTAGGAGCTCTCGCTAAGCAGCTGTAAGACAGTTGGACTGATCTCATTATTTAACACTGCATGCAACATAAGCCTCATTTATTGGGGAAATAACACCCAAATCACTCCCTTTACCATCTCAAATATACACTACACAGTCAGGGTACCCTCATTCTCTAAAATGCAAGATATGTGATACATGACAACATATATGATAACATAAACAGCCCTTGAGCCCGGTAAAATACACTCACCATTTGCGGTCGGTGATATGGCTCTGCTGAACGATACAGGGCTGTTTGTGGATGAGGATGACAGTTGAGACATAGCTTGTAGTGTTAAAAAAATTCAATTTTTCACAGATACCACCACGTCCTGAGTGCCCTTACCCAGCAAAGCTCAGAGCTGCAGGACACACGAATGCTAACAGAGTTCCTTGAACGTGTGGAGCTGGAGGAGAGCCAGGAGCTCAGTGGTAGTCAATACAGCCTGAGCCAGGTGAGATGCAGCACCAAATGCTGAGGGTCATTGAAAGGGTCACTACACCCGACTTCACATGCTACAGATTTTATATAGCTGTTGTTTTTTCACTCCACGAGCATTAACATATTTAAGATTTGTTGAAGTTATGGAAGCACCACATATATTTCATCCTCATTTACACCTTTCCGTGTTAAAAACAGCCTCTCCACAGTGAGATTTCCTCAACCCCGGCCTTGCTGGAGCTCCAAAGCAGTAGCAGTGGGGAGCCCTTGATGGAGAGCATGGGGGACCCAGTTGAAGAGCTACGAGAGGCTGTGGAGATGCTTAACGACACTGTTCGAGAAAGAGGCCGGTCGCAGAGTCATGACCAGGCCATCCAGGAGCTGCTGAACAAGGCAAGATTACACTGAACAGTTCTAGTCTGCATGTTTATATGGGAGCCTTCTAGATTTGTTTGTGAAGTTGACGTTGAAAGATCCCAATGTCCCTCTATGTTTGTCACAAACAGCTGCACAAACCAAAAGAGCCACATCTGGTTTGTTTTTGTCCGTGGCTGTGTACTTTAATCAGACCCAAATGAGCCACCATTCCCCCTTGCATGTTTTTTTTCCTTTATTCGATTTATTCTGGGCTCTGAAAAAACAAAAATACTCTAGCATACATGTGAAAATAGTATACACACACATGCCTGGAGGAGACTGCATGACACCATTTGAAACACTAATTTGCAATGTGGCTCTCATTGGAAAACAAATAATACATAGTGAAGTATAATGACATAATGACATCCTACAAGTACTCATAATGACTTTGCTCTACACCAGCATGCCAGGCTAGCGGTGTGTGTGGAAGAGTTCCTGTGCTGCAGCAAGGAGCTCAGCCTGGACATCCTCGAGAAGGAGACAGATATGGCTGTCCAATGTGAGCCAGACCGCTGTGGCCTGGAGGCTCTGCAGGAGAAGCAGGATCATCTGGAGGTGAGAGACAAGGATGGCAATCAATGTTGTGATCATGGTGTAAACATTTCGGGTGATTTACTGGTGCTCAAACTATCCAGTATTCCTTTCCACTGACTTTGGATTTTGGACCTCTGCTTGGTGCAGTGAAAAGGGGGAAGCCCCGCTCTCCTTCTTGCACTCACCTCCAACACATTGTTCCACAGTCTGTTTCCTGTTGTGCCAGATTTTCTCACGTCTAAAAAAGGGCCAACCCAACTCACTTTGTGCTGTGATTCATTTATTATATAAACTGTGCAATCACACATGCACGCACAGAGCGTGCAAAAGTTTATTATTCACTCTGGATATTTATTTACAGCTTTATGAGTCACTATTCCTTTCGCCCTCAAGTGTGTGTGTGTGTGTGTGTGCATTTGTGAGAAAATCTGATGAAGTGTGTGTGTGTGTGTGGGTATGTGTGTGTGTGTGTGGGATCACATAGTTATAGATGTGAGGTCGGAGATGGTAAAGTTCTGTGTGAGTCATTTTGGGCAGTGTTGTGTTTATCACACGCACACACAGTTGTCTGGAGTTGATACCATTGAAGAACAGAAATGACCTAATCTCACACACACTGAAATAACTCTGCCGTCAAGAGACAGGCATCCACTTTTTAGTGTTCTTGAGGCTTACTGTAGCTGACAAATGTTATGAAGCACTGCTCCCAGAGAACCCCTAACACTATTAATTACTGCCTTGTCAAAGGAAGAAAAAAAGTGGTCGATTGCTTGCTTGCTATAGTGAAGCGAACCATATGCAGGCCATATGCTTCTCTTGCTGAATAATATGCATAAAGCTTTGGGGATGAGGTCATCGGGAAAGATACAATTGGTGCAGGCTGTGTGAGCAGAACTGAGGATGATGAGAGATGATTGATTTTTATTGTGATTCTCCACAGATTGACTATGAGGTCATCAGGGAGGAGGTAAAGGAGATGGAGAACCAGGCATCTCGGCTGAAGGAGCTATGCCCAGAGAGAGTGCACGCACTTAGTGCCAAGATCCAAACAACGCTGCTGGCTTGGATGGAGCTGGGAAAGAGTGTAACAGAAAACAAATCACGTCTGCAAGAGTTTCTGCAGCTCCAAGACTTCTTCAGGAGCTACCTCGCAATGATGTAAGCAGGGCGTGGGGATGTTGTGACCCCTTTCAGGGCCAGACGTTCTTTCATAATCCACTTTGTGAGAACATCTGCCCATTACAATATCTTTGTGAGTAAAGAACAGGATGTTCTTGTTGTCAAGCACAGGTCCCTGGTGAAATGTATAATTTGAGATGTGCTGAGGAGGTCAGTGCAATTTTCCTGGGCCGAGTGTGACAAGGCGATGAATGTGTGTCCGATCAGAGGCAGAGAGAGGGAGAGTCTGGCCATTCTCATGTTTTGTGAATGCGTGGCTTTTCTCACAGACCTGTTCCTTGTCTTCTCTACCACCTCCTCCTCCCCACCCCCATTATTCTGTGCAGCTCATGGACAGAGGACACCAGATCATGTATTTTCTCTGATACGGCGCTGCATCCTGGGAAAGATGGGCAGGGGCCTCTCGCTGCAGAGCTTGATACACAGATTGAGTGGAAGTTCGAGGAATTTGATGAGCTGGTGGCCAGGGGTAGAAACATTTTAGACAAAGACCACCACCTCATTCAGATGGTGAGCAAAGTTTCACACATATGACTCACTCTGTGACTGAGTGTGCTTTTATAATGGCTCTATGTTGTGTCTCACAGATAGGAGAACGTATGGAGGAACTGGGGAACATGCTTGGATGGATTTTGGTTCACTGGAGAGCTAAGAAACAACAGTTGCTTCAAAAGAGCAGACAGGAACCATTGCAAGATAACATATACTCTGAGGCCACCATGTGCTCTCCATTAACAGAGGTAAAGAATTGTGTTGCGTCAGTGGAAGCCAAAATAACTAATTGGATATACATCGAAGATGAATTCTCAGCAAATGACAATAATGTAAAATAACATTTTACCTACTAAAAGTACAGTGGCCCTATGTGGTGCTGTATGAAGCTTTCATTCCAACTTTTTCTTTTGAAAAAAGTCTGTTTTGAATGTGTAAACTATGAAACCATCTTCTATTAGAGGCTGATTTAGAAGATCTTGGGATCATTCAGACAGTAGCTGAGGAAAATACCCACACAAATCAGGCCATCTGTAGAAACCAGTGAAACAAGAAATATCACTAAACCTCAACCATCAAGTACTGTTAGATTGACTGACTGGACGTGCTTGTGGCAAGAACAGGACTAGTGCCAAGCCGAAAGTAGAGAGAGGTTTAAAACAAACATTACTGGTACAGGGGCTTATTTACTGATGTGATTGTTTGTGATTTGACCTCTTTGTGATGTTTCTCACAGAATTCAGCTTCTGACCGAGGGACTTACCAGTCATGTCACTCCCCTGTCATCACATCCGATGAAGACAAACCAAAGACAGATGAAGACAGCCAGTTCTCAGACCTGCCATCGAGACAAGTTGATTTGCAGGATGGGAAGCAGTTAGAAGATGGATATGAGGTCATGAAAAGTATTGGATCACGGGAGGGCGAGACCTCTACTTCAGAGTCTCCCAAACCTTCTATTATGGTCCTCAAAGAGCCCAGCAGTCCCTCTTTAGGGGGCACGGTCAACCTCATACTCAGCTTTGGGGATAGCCAAGTTCAGGTGCTTGACTCTCCTGCTATGATGGATGAGGTTTTGGAGGAGACTTCTGAGGCAGTCCACAGGGTGAGTGGGAAAATAAACATTTCATCTTCGCGGTCATGAATATATTTGATTTCCCATTGCAAAAAGATTTGTTGCCGTTCCTGAAGGACATGGTTGTGACATGTTGGGAAATTTCTTGTGACAGCACTGCATGGAACTCCCTCCTTGTCTATCTGCTGCTGTTCATTTCCGCACTCTACTTTGGCCTTCATGTCTTCCTTTTTCCCATATTTCTCCCTTAGCCCGCTCTCCCTGCCTGTAAAAACTTTTGGAAGCGTTGCCAGGGGCTTTTGGAAAATACTTTGGGTAGTTTAAAGCGAAAGAAAAAGATTTATCGGCAGAGTGCAAATGAGGTAAATTTGTGCAGTGTGAACTGGCATTGCATGCTCCAGTGTGCTGGGACTGCATGCTGTGTGTCCTTGTTTTCAGGAGAGAGCATGCTCTACTAAACCATGTCATAAGGTAGGTTGTCTGTTGCTGTTATTTGTGAAGACAGGAGGAAAGGATTGAAAGTTTAAAAAATTATATTTTTTGCCTAAATGTGATCATATTTCTTTCATAATCTCTAAAGTCTCTCCGGTTGGAAATTTACAGTTAATTTGAAAAAAAGACAACAAACCTCACTCTCAAAACTTAAAATCCCCCCTTAACTGCAGTCATAAATGCAAATAGAGTACCCAATAAATTCTACTTAAATGAATTACATTGCCCAGCAATATTTAATGGGATGGGAATGGAGAGGTGCTATTTTTGCAATCCACTGTAAAAAGCACAATACTAATGAGATGCAGTGCTACATCTAATATAATCTCCAATAACTAAACCCTAAAATATTTAATATAATGTCTTACGTAACACTCATTTGCACTAATTCTATCATATATTGTGATTTATTTCAATGCAATTTGATGTCATCCAGTCCAGCCTTCTCCTGCTAGAAAGGGCATTTGCATGTAAGATCGACAACACCAATCCAAGAAAAACTTGACTTCGATTCATTTGTAGCAAATAAAACGTATGAATATATATATATGAAAAAAATTCCAGAGTATTTAGTATTCAAAGCAACAATTAGTATGACATCACTGTAAAGACTGCATTATGAGCAAATTAAGTTTTTCCAAAGTACTCAGACATAAAACAGTCACACATAGTTAAGTTATCTTTTTTCTTGTTTCGCTCTTTCCTTGTATGTTTCAAGGGTAGAAAGGGAGTTTAAAACAAAGGGATCAATTCACATTCAATTCCAAATGTCCAGGTGTTATCATCCAGTTATATCTGACATATTCATAAGGTGGAAAACAAGGTTAAATACTTTAATTATATTAAGTGAATTATCTTAAGGTAAGCTTGTATCACATTGTATGATAAAGTGTTTGGAATGCAAGCACACTACTCCAATATAAGACACAACGTAGCTTATATGTAGTATTCCCTTTTAAGATAGCTATTAAGCTGTTAACAATCACACATTACATACATGTAATTGTCACGTAGAAGAATTGAAAAATTTTACAGCCTGGCAGTATTCATTCTACTGGTCTATAAGTTTAGTACACAGTGAACACAGACAAAAAGAGAAAGGAGGGGTGTTTGTTTGAAGCCCATTGTCTGTTCTCATAGTGACGTGTTCAACAAGCATGTCCACTACAGAAAGCTCCATTCATATTTTGGTAGGGTGTCAAATTCCCCCATCTACATCTTTTGCTTCTTTCTTTTTTCTTCTTGGACTCAGCTCCTCTTTCAGAGTAGCTCAGCTTCCAGTCAGAATCTAACTCAGTTGTTTGGGTCAATAGTTTCACCATAATTTCAAAAAATCCAACCTCCAATGCCGCAAGATAAATAGTACTAAAAAACATATAATTCATAGCATTAATGGATCTGGAAATCTTTCTGGCATGTTCCTTTTGAATGACGTTAGTAACACTGTGGTTTCAGTGGTGTTAAGCTGCAGTGGTTTTTTTCCCAGTGCCACAAAGCTACTAATCAAGGGTTATCAAATTGTAGATTTGACGAGACTCCATCAATAGCAATATGACGTCTTTCACTACACAAGATGGCTGACATTTACACTTTTGGCTCATTAAAAAGAAAAAAACTCAGTAAATCTGGGGGTTGATTAGCATTCATGCTGTTGTTTTTTATTTTTTGTAAATGACAGAGTCCAGATTACCATCGCGCTCCTCAGCACCTGGCGTTGCACTGCCAAGATCTGTTTGGTGTTATATACCCTCAATGAGACATAGTGGTACCAAAAATACAGGTGTCTTTTGGATTTGTTGCGGCGACTCCAATAATGTGTCATCATTTTGACCATTCATCTTCTCTTATATAAACTTTAATGAATAGAATATTCCCAGCAGAAATTCATACAATGAATCAGCGCAGTTTAGACTATCCAACTTTCCTCAAACATTAAACCTTTTCTTTGGATCTTGGCTTGTTAAATGAGCCAGGCTTTAATACTGGAAAACACTGGTGACAGAGACAGAATGAGGGTGATGAGTAAGAAAAGCACACACAGCCTCAAGCCTGCTGTGAATGTTGACAGAAGCTCTCTCTTCTCCTTCTGCCATTTCACCACAGGCCTGATGTAAACCTGGTCCTGTTTGGTTCTCTGCGGTTTTGCCACAATTGTGTAAAATAAGTGACCTCACCCTCACTTCCTATGAAAGTTGTGCTCCAAAATGGCTCCCAGCAGGAGTGCAGCCAGTACGCCAATACAGGCGCAGTCATTAGACAGAGAACTGGTGCTGAACTTTGAAGAAAGGCCCCCAGACTGCACAGCATGATTTATAGTCTGGGGCTTCCACAGAAACAAGAGATTAGTCACAGAGTTGAAAGGTCAAGCCATTACAGCTGCGTATGACGGCATGCACAGCCACATATGATTTTGATTACACCCTGAATGGCTGCGATTGCAATGTTTTATTCGCCTTTCATCTATTCTTTGTTTCGTCCTCTTTCATGCTTGTTTGTACATATGCATTGCGCGGTGAGGTTTATGCATTCCTGAATCCATTGTTTTCTGAATGTGTAACCAAGATACAGACTGATGTTTGTCTCGGGGAAGTAGCCGATTGTCGCAGTCATTCTTTCTCACATGTCATCATTGATTTGTAACACATTAAACAGCTCACATTCTCTTTGAGAGCAGCAGGGCTTCGACCTGTACAACGCATGAGACCGTCATGGGTTAACAATTAGTAATAAAGCATTTTCAGATTTAGTGAAATAAAAGCTAGCTCATATAACTGATAATATTTTCTCCTTTTTATAGGTAAGTACCTACTTGCATGTCAAGGATAACAACTTGGCTGCGGCCCCTGTGTATGAGAGTATCACACTGCCCCGCCAAAAGAGCCGCTCTACAGCCTCAGCCTCCCCTACACTCTTTCCATCCTCCCCCTCTTCACCGTCCTCCTCGGCACCTGCGCCTCAGTTGACCAGTGTATCCTTCCACCCTGTAACGAGGAGCGGCAGCAGCTCGATCTTCAGCAGCCTCAAGAGGATGGGCAAGAAAAGAAAGAGGAAGAGGGATGCTCGCAGGCACACAATCCAGAAAATCATGGGAGTGGAGGAGGAAACACATGAGTCTCATTACGCCTGCGAGGGGCTCACATATGACACGCATACTTGGCCGCTGAAGGAAGGTCGAAGGAAGAAGAGTTCACCAATGAGTGGGAGTGGGGGAGTGGCCATGGCCTACATGAAGAATCCCCTGCTAAAGGACATCGACACGGAGTGTGTGGGAGAGTACGCTATCACTCCTTATGCAGTTTCAGAAGGGCCCGCTGATCTGCCCTCCACAAACCACGTGAGGGGCCACTGCAGATTTCTCTCTTTGGGTTCAGTGCTCAGCTTTGACCTACCCAAGGACATGACCCTCATCCCCAGCATTCAGGACATCATCACTATCGCTCCCCCGGAGTCGAAGAAGGGAGCTGGGACTGATCCAGACCCACATTCCCAGAGACAAACAGCCCTGAGTTCCTTCAAACAGACTCGACCAATTCCTTCCATCACACACAGTCCTGAAGTCAGCCCTGAAACACTTCTACTGAAAGATTTGCCTGATATAGAGAGCAGTTTCCAGCAGTCTCCTCCTTCCCTGAAGGAGGATGAAGACCAGACTGTGCCATGCAGTGACCTATCAAACCCCCAGTTCAGCCTCCAGGAGAATGAAGAGCAGCAGTGGGACACAGTGACATCAGAAGTTAAAGTGAGCACAGCTGCAAAGGATGCAATTGTCCCCCGACCTTCCCAGCCTCCTATTTATGTCAACCAAGCCTGCACCATAGCTGCACACAAGCATGAATGTCCCACTGTCCACACACTCATTCGAGACCTAAATGGACACATGTACCATAAATGTGCAAGATCCCAGTGTGTTCATGAGGAGAGTCCAGGAAAGTGTTTGAACCAAGCATCCCACATGGTAGTGAATCTAAAGTCCGCAGTGAGTGCTCGTCAGGACTCAGTGGACTCCGGTGTTTCCAGCTCCAGTAGCATCAAGCTTTGCTCCGATGCACCAAGTGCAGATAATGCACAACCCAAAGGAGTGGTGGGGACGCTGATGTCTCTTGAGGTGGGACGGATAGACTGCACTAAAATCAAAGAAAAAACAGTCATCTGCGAGGAGTCGACTGAAGACACAGGAGAACTGGAGAAGGAGCCAGTCCACCTCGACCACCAACAGTTTGAAGAAGAAGAGGAAGAACTGCAGGACATCTGGAACCAAACCAGTAACTACAGGCAGAGTATCTGCTCAGACATCATGTACCAGCCCAATCAAGAAGAGTCTGCATCCTCAGAGCAGTCCAGTGAGCCCCTCTCAAGCTCGCCCTCAACCAAGCCTCCAGCCGTGCTCTATCGAAACATGGCCACAGCTTCAGCCCCCAACCTCCTTGTGGCTGAGTTCAGACTGCCATCGCACATCCAGAGCTTACTGGGTTATGACAGGGAGCAAGAGAGTCCAAAAGGTGCTCCAGTGGCTATTGGAGACAGAAGGTCCTGGGCGGCCTTTCCCAACAGGGACCAAGCTAGCAAAACCACAGTTGTTGTGAACGAGACAGCATCTGATCCACTAAAGCTGCCTGATATTGGAGACAATCAGAGATACATTTACCAGTACAAAGAGGAGGAGGAAGAGGAGGAGGGTTCTAAGGTGAGGGAGGAGGAGGACGGGCACAAGGCTTATCCAAAGGTGAGGTCTACGTTTGATAGCCTGTCAGCATCTATGTGACTGACCTATAAGATTACTACTTTCTGAGGAGTTGGTGTGTTGTGTGCTGTTGTTTTTTTTGTTTGTTTGTTTTTTTTGCCGTGGTCTTGAAAACACTACATCCAATAAAAAAATACAGTATAAAAACACTGAGGGAGCATAAATACAAAGATCATTTTTTCTGTATGAAACTGCTCTTTAGCCAAATGAGAACGCATGAATGCTTTATTGCATTCATTAAAACAACACATAGTAAAATAGAAACAGATGTCTTAGCAGATCAATCAAAGCTATGTGCAAAAATATCAGTTTTTCTCATTAATTAACATTAACAATCAAATACAGTACCACTCTAGATATTCAAGAAAATACATTCTTGTGTGATTTGTGGGTGTTTTTGCTTTCTTTGCTCTACATCTGTAGCCTGGCTCTCTTGAGTGTTGTTGATATTAAAAGAAACACAGCTGCAGGAACATCTGTGTTTTGTCATCAGTGATGACAATGGAATCTCTCTCTGAACAGGACCAGTCAATGAGTCTACTGTCAGTTCATATGGGTTCAGAGGAGATCCGTGATCGAGCAAAAGCCAGCCAAAGCCCAGATGAGATGGAGTCGCAGGAAACATCGGCGGCCACAGGAGGGCGCTGTGTCACACTGGTGGGAGTCACTCCACTTCATTGCAGAGCAAAAAACAATACTCAGATGTTTGATTTTAAAGGATTTAATTTTATTGATAATTTAAATACCCTCAGGGTGGAAAGCCAGAGCTGCAGTCTATGGAGGGAACGCTAGAGAGGAAGCACAAGCTGCAGTTCGGTGGAAAGAAAGTGAGAGAGCCTCCATTCATTGTTTATGATCAGCAAATGAAAAGCCCACAGTCAGCGGCACACACTCTTATCTTATTTTCACAGGCGGCCTCCAGAGGCTGGAACTCTTACCACGCCGTCCTGTATAGACACACCTTGTGTTTCTACCAGGAAAGAAAGGATACACTGAGGGTATGCAGAAAAAAAATACATAATCAATAAATAATTGAAGTGGACAGTCGTGGTATGGATGGTAATGATCAGTCTGTGGTGTTCTGCAGAGTTCTGCATGCGGCCTGCCTCTGAACCTCACTGGCGCTGAGTGTTCCCCTGCACCAGAGTACACCAAAAAACCCAACTGCTTTCGTCTGCGGTAAGCCAGTAATAAGCACTATATTACAATGATGACAGTCTTCTATAGTTATTTATTTCCTAAGCAGAGATAGAGGTCAGCTGTTTTCACATCTGGAGGTCATAACTGTCCGTTTCTCTGGCTTTCAGGCTGCGTGATGGCTCTGAATATCTGCTTAACGCCTCGTCACGCTTTATGATGAAGAAATGGATGATGAAAATTCAAGCGAACACAGGTAAGCAGAGTTGTATTTATTGATGTATGAACACTGTGTCAGCGTTGTGATTTGTTTACATGTTTATGTTTTACAAGGTCCAAGTGAGGCAGCATCCTCAACATCAAGTGTCCCCATCAATCAAGACTTTTCCATTTCCTTGTAAGATTGTTATACAACCTGAATCTTTTAATGTCCCAAAATGAAATGCTTCATCATTATTATAATCTTCAACTAATGGAAAAAAAAAACTCTGCTCTTTCCAGAAACCCCTCTCTCTGTTCTGGGTGTTATGGTCTGGCCAGATGCTACTGCTCCTCCCAAAATGATGTCACCGCCACATTTCCCAGGCGCAAACCGCCGGGCGTCACCCAGGCCAAAGAGATTGTTGTCCTCGCCAGAGAGTTCACTCACATGCCGCAGAGTCACTTAAGAAGTTTGGATGAGCAATCGACCATCTCATCCTCTCATGGAGGCTGCTGCGGTGAGGCCTGCTGCTGTGTAGACAAAATCTATATTTACCTGGCGAGAGTTTACCGCCTTTGAGTGTGTTCCACAGCCACGCTTAGCCAATGGGCCAACTACATTGTTGGCTACTGAGAAGCCCTGCAGGGCTATTGGGGGCTGCATGACCCTGTGGTAGCTACTGATTAAATTGCTGTTTGTTTGCTTGTTTGTTTTTAAACTAGTCAAACACATGCTCTATTTATTCTGCTACCAGTCCTAGCTTGTAATTTGAAAAGATTACTTAGCTTCATAGTTTTTCAGACTGTTGATATAAATACATTGACCAACCCCCATTATTGATATGCACCACTAGAGGGAGCCATGGCACTGTCTAATAACTGCCTTTCACCATATGTTTTTACCCTTGTTGTTCATTATTTGCACCGTTTTGCTTCCTCTTATTATCATCTTGATTTTGTTCCTCCGTAGATGAAGATGACGACAGTCTGAAGCAGATGGTGACTCACAGGCAGTTTGAGGGATCCAGTGAGAGCAACTCTTCCTCCCCTCTCTCTCCTGCATCAAGTGGTCAGGACTGGCTCAGCAACAAGCGTCGCTCCCACTCCTTCACATCAGGTGATTTTAAAGTTGCTAATCTTGATGCTGTTGTATTGCATAAGAAGTGTGTATCAGACTCAGCTGGTTTCCATCCCTAATTCTCTGCTCTCTGCTCTCAGCAACCTACCAGAAGATCAAACCTACATCTGGTGGCCGAGGCCTGGAGAGAGGCTCAAACTATTGTGTGACTCTGGTGGTTGGAGACAAGTCATCAGATGGCGTATCTGTGAGCAGAGGCTCTGAGCCTCCACTGGTGGCAACAGCTGGGTGGCAGCCAGACACCTGCCAGGATGCTGCTTTGAGGGGCTTTGCCAGCCTGCCACGGCCACGCAACAAGTCTGTCTTTAAAAAATTCTTTGGGAAATGATCGTCTTACAAATACTCTCTAATGTGCAGCGCACATATTTGTTTAAGCAGAAACTATGCTACTACTGACTATATTTATGATGGGAAGAGTTACCACAGTTTATTTTTGATGTGCTTTATCACTTAATGGATTCTTCAGAAGTCTTTTTTATGAGTGTTTTTTGGTCATATGAAATCAAACAACAGTGTATGCGTTTGTGCGTGTGTGTGTGTGTGTAGTTTTAGATTTGTTCAAATGAATACTTTACCACCAGTCTTATTTTTTTATTAATTTTATGTCTTAAGTATTTTCTGGATTGTGGATGTTATTCAGTTAACAGTGTATGATTTTGCTGAAAAAAACTGCTCTTGTACAAAATGCATTTACACCCTAAAGCAAGTGATAAAACAAATAATATACCAACATAACTGCACTACTATTCCAGCTCCCCTCCTTCACTCATTCACCTGTACTCATGGGATGCACCAAAACCTTTTCTTCACGTGTAATCAAAATTATTAGCAGTTTGATACTGCTTGTGCTTGTTTGATATTTACACTTTATTGTTTGATATTAATTATAGCAAAGAATGTTCATAATAAAACATTCAGCACCTATGCTATCATTAATATTATTATATTACTAGATTTTTTGTCATGCTTTGATGTCATTCATGGATTCATTGCAGAGAAAAAGGATTAGATGCCATGCAGAGAATGCACATCATTAGCTTTATCCATATTGTCACCATTCAAACAAATGCTTCAAACATCACCGTCCTCACTTCACAGGGAGCATTTTATTTTATTTTCTGCATATGTTAAACCTGTATAATGAGTCATATACACTAAGAATTTCTAATATGCTTGTGTTTTGCATTTAAAAAACATTAATAAACATGAGAACAGATTAATCCGAGCAGGGAGAGCCAAAAAATGGACCATTTTGAAGTTTGAATCGAAAAGAGGCTCTGATATTCTTTTTTTTAAGTGCATACCACAGCTTCACTTTTCAGTTTATGAGGCACTGCCTAATGTCAGAGGTGTGGTATTGGCACCTATTGACCAACTGACCATACACACATGCGCTCAGCAACTACAGTAGTGTGTTGAATGGAAACAGATCGAAAAGCTCAGCGTTTGCGGCACAGCTTTGTCGAAATCATCCAGCAGAGGCATTAATCATGGCAGGTCAGCAATCTGTGAATCATTATCAAGACTCTATGGAGCTGAAGGCTGCATGACTCAACGTCTCGCGGCACTGTGAAATACACAGTGTTTGCTCAGTTTATGCACACAATCACCATGCATACGATGTTTGTGTGCCGTCGCACTGATCTATATGTTATTAGTGTACTCTGCGTGAGACAAGTTAATGACCCGCAGTGACAGAACACATAGCTGCAGCCTGCACACATGGCATCTATTTGTGAGTGGGACAAGCACTGTTCATAGTGTTCCTCTTTTTTTATCCTTGCCACAAGAAAGTCAGTTTTGGTATGTTTGTGCTCTCTGTCAATTTTGGAATGACAGCCACGTCCTCTTCATCCCAGAGGGCTAGCGGATTGATCACAACGCCCGTGATCTTTACGCCCTCTTGTGCACCCTGACCTCCATATCATCTGCTGACAGCTCCTATTGCCTCCTTCCCCTCTCTGCGGGGGGGGGGCTCGACCCTCCCCTGCGGTGACAGTGATGCACTCTGCCTGTGTGTCACCGCCGCTTCCGTCTCAGTATGGGACTCCTTGGCAATGCAGTGGCTATGTGCTGTGCACCGCAAAACACGACACCCACACACTTCGCTGTGTTGTATTTCCCCTGTCTGCCCACTGATATCAGCCCACATGACAGATCCTCCCAAAGGTAAAGTCCAGGTTGTGTTACCAATCCAAGTGACTCACAGGGGTTACCAAAGTCACTCAGCGAGATCAAGGGATCACAAAGAATCGTCAGGGCAGTGTAACTCGAGAGGGATGTCCTAAGGCTTCAACCGCTCCCCTGCAGATGATGGAAAATAGTACTGCTGCCACTGACATTTAACACACCACAGATTTATATAGGAAATGTGTAAATCGCTGCTGTTTAGTGTCAATGTTGAGATCAAAAGAGATGCCAAAAGCATTTTATGAATGTTAATGAAGAAATGGGTTTCAATTATGCTAACTCTTCACGCTTTTGTTTTGATTTTGGAGCTTCTTCAGGCTTTGATCCCGGGCTCAGAAAGGAATCGGCCTCCCGTGTGTTTTTCTTGTGGCACGGACACTTTGAAACACAACCCTGTCTGCCTCCCACAGCCTGGGGAGCCCATGAAAATGATGTAATGGGAAGAGCGGTTTAGGAATCATCGTGGTGGGCAGCAGGGTGTAATGGTGGTTAAGAACCCAGATCAAATGGCTTAATTTTCTCCACCTTACGGCGACTATTTGACATTAACTGCCCACCTGTCAAGGTCAGTGGATCTCTAATATGCCGATCAGTACAATGATTTGAATTAAAGCTCAATTACGGCTTTCTGAGAAAATATTTGAAATCTTTGTCTATTTAGTTTTATGGGGCCAATAGATGCCGATAAAAGAGCATTGCCTAACACACACAACGTGAAAGCTTTAGCATTGCTAATGCTACAAAGCTGTCAGATAACACAATAAATCATACAACCATCTCGGGAAATAAACAGTGCATTTGAAGGCTTTGGGAAAGCTGGAGCAGGTCTTTGTCTGTCTCCCACGAGGTCTTCGAACAATATGTCAGATTTTCATCAGCCGTGTTTGGCATTTTAGCCAGGGGCTTCTTGGACAATATATCAGAATATGACCCCCCTCCCTCCTTCCTTCTGTCATTGTGCCTCCTGGGCTGGTACCAACGTGCAATAACTGGAGAGAGAAATGTCCTCATCTAAGCCCGAGCACCCCGCCATCCCACCCTCCCACCAGCCAGCTCCCTTTTGTCCTGGTTTGGCGGTAAGCTCCTTGTATTTCTGTGTCCTCCATGGGTGCAGGGATGAAGGACGCAGGGTGCCAGACAGACATCTGTCCCACAGATATGGTGCGAATGAATCTCTGAGATATGGATATTAATTCACTTCATATTCATTCAGGCTACTTTGCATGGCTTTTCACACAGCACTCACTGTACTCAGGACATCACATCAAAACATTCTGGCCTCCAGACGGTGGATCCAATTGTTACAGTTGCTCAATGGTTATGCACAGTGTTTACATTATAAAGGAGCAGATCCTGTCTGGAAAATAAGAGAAAAACACATCTGAGTGTTAAGTTTGTTAAAAATCTTCTCTTTGGATTTTAAACCTTTTTCACTCTTTGAAATCTGGAATTAATTTCAGAGTAATCGACAAGGTGTACAAACATAATCCTAAAATTTCAACATATGGATAATATGGCTGATAATCACATCATCACACATCAAATCTATGCACACACCCTTAACTTGCTGAAACTGGAAAGGTCTGTGTCACTGTTACATAACCCATCTGCTCCCTGCAGCAGGGTGCTGCCTTCCCCTTCCAATCAGGAGAGCCGTCTCCCTCGGCAACATCGCTTCGGTTTGCCCTGCTGAACCGTACCATCATCTCTAATTGCCTGTTAAGTCTACTGCTTGAAAATAGCATCGTCATATTTCCGTGTTCGCTCCGAAATCTGGACAGTTGCAAAGTTGCCTTTGAAGCCAGTTGAGCGACTGTCGGTGCCAGTGAATTCAGACGCACGTCACAGAGGTGGCCACGGAGCAGATGCTGGCGCAGCAGCATGTCTGACGCAGATCACAGCTGGCAGCTCTCACTGCAGCCGGCTTGACAGGTTACATCAGTTATACAAGCAGTATTAAAAACAAACCCACCAAAAAAAGTATTTTCACTTTGAAATGACCTAAAGATGCTTTTGTGATGAGACAAATATCTTTGCCAGAGGGTTTCTTCCAAAAACCTTGAAAACGAATCTCGTGATCATGCAAAGTTAATGATAACAGGATTCTGTTCTATTTTCAAGAAAATTGTGAACTTTTGAGCTGATACAAACCAACTGCAAATAAACTTAAACTGAAATAAAGAGATCACAGGCCAAAAACAATTAAATAGAGAAGTCATAGCTTTTTTCAGCTGCGTAACCCTGCAGAGATCTCTTTGTGCAGCACCAGCAGACTAAATCCTAGATGAATGCACTCTGACAACTCAAAAATCCTACACTCAGGAAACCATTTAGCCTTTATTGTAATCTGACTCCATGAGGATAGAAAATCCATTATCTCCCATGATGGGAAAGAAAATCCCTGAAACAAAAGTGAAGCATATTTATTTGTATAGAAGCTTATCACCAGTATGAAAACATCTGTAATTGTTTCCATATTTAAATAAATGAAAGCTACAGAGAGGCAATTTTACTGCTGAAAGAGTTAATCTATTCATTTTTCGTTAAATTTGTTTTTTTCGCACTCCCTTATCAATAAACCATGAAAAGATTGTTACACCATTAAATATTGATTGAATGTGCACATCCTCAGGTTGGGAACACAAAACACAAGGGAGGCTCACATTGCACACAACTGTAGGGATGAGCAGGAAGTCCTGCTTTGTTTGCTTCATAACAGAAAACAAAAGCAGCTCTTGTCTTGGGCAAATCAGAATAACACACTAATACACGAGACAGACCCACTGGAGGTTACGTCTTCATTACAGGCAGCTGGAATGAAAAATAAAACAAGAGCTGGGTTGAGGACAGGCAGCCGCTTGACTCTGAGAATGGGCAGCATTTACACACTAACCCAACAACCTCCCTGTTGTGTTCCATCTCAAGATCAATTATTCAGCATGCAATCCATTTTGAGGCAGTATGAGAACAAGGGGGGGAAATGAATTGTATACATAAATGCATGCATGTGACACACTAACTTTTCCGGCAGCTATGGGTGCCCTTCAGGTTGGGTCACACAACCCTGACAGAAAGCCCGTGTGGAGCCAACTGAATAGTCTCTGTCTGCGCATGAACAAGGGAATGAGCCGTCAGCAGACACACAGAGGATCTGCAGGGTTTTCCCCTCTTCCAACAGCTCCGGCTCTCCATTATGCAGAATGCTGGAGACACTCCTGCACTGTGCCGACGATATCTTGCAGAATGGCATCTCTATTTTCCTTTGACACCTGAACGATCAAAACGGGAGGGGGGCATGTCAGAGAAGGACTCAGCTGCTGACATCTATTCATCGCACCGTCTTTCCATGGACAGAATGTACAATCTCAACTGCTTTTTGACCTCAAAACTCATTGAGCACAAAGTCTACACTATAGGATTATCAGTCCACATGTTTTAAACACCTAATCTCTGACCCACTGTCAGATACAGTAGTGAGGATACATTTACTCAGCAATCGCGTGCACCCCAAAAAATGTTTACACCCACACCTAACCTCGTTTGCGCCAGTCACCGCCCCCTGTATGTCGAGTATTTAGCATGACAATATCCATAACTGAGTCTTCCGTGATAAATTATTTTCGACATTTGAGACCACCCTTTGTTGTTGAATCAGTCACGCATGATTTAGAGTTAATCCCGCTATAGGAGAGGGATAATGTGGGCCATGCCCCTTCTGCGTTAGCAAGCAGACTGACTGTTTCCTAAGACCAAGTGGATGGAGTGTAAACACTGTCCTAGAGCTATTGTGGCGACTTAAAAGCTTCTGAACTGACCTAAATATCTCTGCTGGGTTGTTGTTTTGTTTCCTCCCCACGAGTGTGCTGGTACTTATACTCACAGTGAAGATTTTGACGTCGCTCCTAATCCGCACCTCTTCCACCAGCCCGAGCGGTTTCCCCTTGGGGACGGGGATGGTGCCCAGGACGGTGCAGGAGGGCCCGTCTAAAGTCTGCCTGACCGCCCTGATGAACGACTGGCTGAAGAGCTCCATTTTCCCGATCTCGTCGATGACAAACACCTTCCTGCTGACCCCATCTGCCGACCCCACCTGGAGAAATTGGGGTGGGGAGGAGGGGGTTTGAGTGCTATAAGAGCGTGTGAACAGGGTGGAGGATGGTGGCTGGCTGTAACATGGAAACACATTGATTGGTAGATAATCTAACATGAGGGGGAAAAAAAACCCTCATCATGTTAATGTCCCATCCGTGTGAATCCCACTGGCTGACGGGTGACCTGTGACACGGAATGCATGTTACACGCAGTGCGGGACGATGCGGCGTGATTACGGAGATGCTTTAAGTGAGATGAAAGGGGACAACTTTCTGTGAAGGCATAGACAGACACCTTCGCTTTAACTGCAAAATGTGTAGGCGGCGCTGACGGTTCACTTTACATGCCGGATTAATCACGGTCAGCGACAGCCAGGCGGCACCACCGACACTAAAAACGCCACTCAGGAATTTATGTGTTTTCAAGCCTCCAATTATTCCATCAGTTTTGGGGGGAAAAAAATCAAAGCTCTGATTTTCTTAGCAAGTAGAAAGGGGGGAGTGTTTTGCCTCCTATGATCTATTGACGAGGGTGACTTCCAAAGACTTTCTGTCTCACCTTCCTGAAAAGGGGGAGAGCCAGATTTTCAAACGAAGGAAGATCAACCACATATTGGCCGACCGTGTATTCCCGTCTGCCGTGAGACGCGCCAGCGAGGTCTCTGAGAGGTGGACGGAAATGAAAGTTACACACACACACAAAGAGAACATCATGATGAAAAGAGAGCACGGGAGTTGTGACACGTCGGCTACCTTATTCTGGACAGGTGGCCCCTCTCTCCATTCACTGTGACCACATCAAAGCCCACTCTCCGGCCTCTCTCCCTGACCTCTTCCGTGTAAAATCCTTCCACTCCCACTCCTGATGACACCAGAGCATCACAGGCCTTTTGGACCAGAGTGGTTTTACCCACACCTGCAGAACAAACACAGACAACTGCAAGAACTGCTTCACACTGACTTTATTTTCAAAATGCAATCATTCATTTGCTCTGTATTTTACTGAGGTGATAATGGTTAGTAGGAGGGGGGGTAAAGTTAGCCAATGTTTATGAACAGCTAGCTAACTGGAAGGGCTCTGCTCTAGCAAATTATGCTACTTTTTATTTTATTTTTAATTTATACTACTTTACTATAATTTTAACGCCAACACGTGGGGGCGTCGGTTACCTGGGGGTCCTGTTAAGAAAACGTGCTTGAA
>CAESWR010000678.1:365965-378220 GCA_903171835.1 Mullus surmuletus | reverse complement strand
TACGCTGGTATAAGGAAAACAGACTTGCTCATTTAAGCAGCCTCCATGATATGACAACGGTTTGAAATAACACTAGTCCAAACCGCACAGTCTCTAGCTAAAGCAAACAGCTATCTATTGTTTAAAATTTTACGCGTGAGAGCATTAACTGTTGACAGATGAGGTGTGGCGAGATGGCTGTTGGAGGGCAGTGATCTCAGCTCAGCACCGCAGGCAACAGGAGCAGGTATCAGACAGTGCAGCTCATAACACATCTCATATATTCCAGCTGTTTTGTGTCTTTATGGCCGTGGAATTCTGTCCCTTTTTTTCCCGAGGGGCTTTGAAAGCATTTACGTTTGATTCTGGTATGAAGGGTCTTCCTTTTTGCAGAGATTCCTGTCTGGCATATTCCGAAATGGAACATGTGAGGGGATTTTTTGTGCTTTTTTTGCTGAGATCAAAATGCAGACCGAGCATATAGGGATCTTTTGAAGCTGCACTCATGCTAAAGGCTGAACTCCTGCACACACGGCAGTGATTTTTTGAAGCCTGTGTCCTCCATAAGTCTGTGCACCTGGGGCACTGAGTGGGCATTAGTGAATGTAGGCATTCCCCACTGTGTGTTGTGGAGCCTGGCATCAGGGGAATGATGAGACGGTGAGGATATATGTTTATACAGTGCTGTCTGACCTCCTTTTTTATCTCCACTGATTGTTGTTCTTGTCTGCTGTTTGGGTCAAGCAAGGTCCGTCTGCTGAGATCTAAACAAAAAGTCTCCAATCTTTTTTCCTCTGGCCAGTGAAAGCTCATTCATGTCTCTGTGTCCACACATTCCCACACTACTGTTCAGCTCATTGCCGGCGTTGGTATGAGCTCATCATGTGTTTGTGCGAGCGCGATTGTGCACATTACCTGGTAAATTGGATCATGTCAGAGCGGTCAGCGGTGGTGCCATGACACTTTAACTGGGAGCGGGAAGTTTTAGCCTCGAGCCAAGTGAACACTGTCAAAGAGATGAGATGGCAGATGAGAAGCAAAAGATATCCGAAATCACAAGAGTTTTCACAGGAAGTCCATTTGATTTTAATGTTCGACTAATTAACAGGCAAACTTTGCTCTTGGTACAGTTTTCTTACTTAACTCATTGAGTGTAAGTGCAAACTGGCTTTTTTCAGTTTCAGTGTTGGTTTTGTGGTTTTTTAAATTTTTTATTTCCACATGTTTAATGGCCTAAAAGTGGCACACAGATAAGGCATTTCCTGGATACTTTGAGAGAAAAATGTCCTCTTAATAAGCTCTCCAGATGTACAAATAGCTACAGCAGTTGAGCAAAAGCCTGCACGTATCCTATGCGGACGAGCCAAAACAGAAAATGCACAAAACACCAGAAGTTAAGATTTGTGGTGTGTTTTTGGATTAAGTGAACTAAATGAAAGAACACTCATTGAAATGTGTTTTCACTCCATTGGTTATGGGGATGATAAATAGAAGCTCTTCAATGAATGGGGTCATACATTCTGGCAAATCATTAAAGTAGTTGAAACACACTTCCTCAATCCACACATGGTCCGTTTGGAAGAGACTGAGCTCCCTTTCGGGTACCATGTTTAGCTTGGAGAGACAAAATGCTTGCCTGTTGCCTGCAGTGACAGTGCTTGAGCTAAATCTCTCTCTCCTGAATTATTTACTTCAGTTTGTACTTTTCTTTGCTTTGAATTCGACTGTCAAGTTGTGTGTGGTAGTCTCTTGTAAACTCAACTTCCTAGTGAGAAATGACAAACCTCCAGCAGCTCAGGCTGACAGTTTCAAGGTGCAATATGCAGCACACATTTTTCTGAACATATGAAGTTCGTCTTTAGATTGAGGAAGCCTAAGCTCTATTGATGGACTGGGGGGAGAAATGTGGTGATGTGAAGGAGATGATGGTACACAGGAGAGGTGGCTGATGAATTAGACTGCCAGTTTGGTTTACGACAGTTACATCCCTATATCCTCTCTAATGGATGATGCTGTCAAATTGCCACCCATCACTTGCAAAGTATTATTTTTAATTCTGTAGCTTATTACTTCTGCAGCCCCACTTAACCTAAATAAATATTTAGCATCTGTGGAAATTTAATGCATTTTATAAAAGGCAGGATATGGCGTTGTCGAAACTCGATAAGGCAGCTGGCTCACACTCATTTCAATGGTTTCCTTACCTCCCACAGAGGGTGTGACCCTCCATTCACACTGGCCATTAAAATCTCAGCATTACTCCCTGCAGGCAATATTGGAACATCGGGGTGTTCAGCTGGTGGTCTAGCCACAATAAGAGAAGGTGGAGTTAGATGATTAGGTTCTTAGCAGCTTAGCTATAGTGGGTTAACGCTGTATACAGGAAGGAAGGAGAGGACTTGCCCAATAATGGCAGAGCTTTAGCATCAGTGCTAATTTGAGTGTCAGCTGGTGGGAGATTCCTCCCTGTTGTGAGGTTCAATTGTGGGATCAGAACATTAAAAAGGGTGAATGGTGCATTTGGTTTTCTTTGGGGCGATACTTCTATTGCCACGGGTGGTGTAAGTAGTGGTATACACAGTCTTAACACGCCTCTACAAGTGTCCTCTCTGGTTATGGAAACACTTGGGGAAGATGGTGTGCCCAGTTTCCCAGGCCCCAGTAATGAACTCCCATGGATAAGATCACCCAATTAATTGGTTCTGTGGTTTAATTGCACAGATTTCTTTGAGCAAGGTTTGGCAAAACGCCCATTCTCATTTTTTTCTTCCGCTCCACCACTTTCACTTCTCTTCGTTACTGCACACTCCTTTGCAGTAACCCAGTTAAGGTAAAGAATTGCTTCAGTGAAGCACACAAGTGTTTTCATCAGATTGGAGATGCCCGTGTCTGGTTGCACTCATACAGCCCTGCATACCACTCCTTGTGACTGCAAGTGTGATGAATTTAATATCTATCCACCCCAAAACCATCACCACCGCCCCCCTACCCACTGCAGGGTTGGAACAGCTGCTTACAAGAGAAGATTGAAAACAGAGCTAGAATCAACTCCAAGTAGGATGAGAGACTAATACTGTGTGCAGTGCAAATTTTGATCGTTTTTGAGTGTGGAGTGACATGGAATGTGGTTCATTGTTTTTATTGCGGGTTTATTGAGGAATCAAGTGGCAGGCAGCGAAGCATACGCAACGTGCCCTCAGGTTTGTTTGCTTTCCGCTTGAATTTTTTTTTTTCCTTCCTCTGTGTTAATGATGAACACGATGTGACACATCCAAACATCTGCCTGGCTGCAGCCTCTCTGTATAAAGCAGGCAAAGGCAGGTATCATAAGGGAGCTGAAATAAATTGGGGTGGTGAGTGCACCAAGAAAGACTTGTAAATTTGCTCCACAAAATAATGCAGTCTTACTCACTATATGATGAAGTCCATGAGCTGGAAAATTGGTGTAATCATCTTGCCCTCTAACCTACATTGCACCCTAATTTGGCTGCGAGAGGAGAGGCTGACTGCATCAAGGCTTGGCCTCCACTCTGGAGGTCGAGGCGTCTTGGGGACGAGGCCAGCTACTACTTCCTGCTCACAGTGAACAGAGGAGCATTAATATGGCTCAATTACACAAGACTTTATTAAAGATAATTGGCCATAATCACAGGTCTGTGTTCACCCCAAGGCTCAGAGTTGCCCAGCAGCGTAGTTGGAGCTAAATAAACATGTTTGACCTTGACCTTAAGCCTGATAGGCTGGACACAGAGGAGGATTCCACGTTTTTAGAAGAATGTGGAAATTTAAGGGAGAGAGAAGCACGTTTTGAATACAGCTATCTAATTTAAAACTATGCGACCTCTTAATCTCCACAATGTAATTTATCCAGCTTGTACCATGGACTGAATAATGGGAACACAGGCTGAAACATCCAGATAAATCTTTCTGGCGATGGCCATTCATAATGCAAAATGTAGATATTTGCTCTCATAATTGTGACTTGTTTGTGACACAGAGCAATTTTAACCCAACCTCAGTCACCTTTGCTCCTTGAGTATAATAGGTAACCTCAAGTGGCGTGACTGATGTTTCAAACTGGACCAGTAACCATGCGGATCGAGTATGTTAACTTCTAGTTGCGTTCAGTCTACTCGTTCCTCACAGCATTTGGCTTGACCGTGAATATTTGAGAAAGTACTGGGAGCCTGTTATCAGCTATCCTCCATTGCTAATAATCATGAGCAAGACAATGTACGAAACAAATGTCACTTAAGCTTCTGAAAACGATGAACATCACTGGCAGCAAACCATGTCAGCTGTTGCTAATTAATTTTAGCAAAATGGATGGCAGGCCAGAATGAAACTGCTGTTTCTGTGCGTGTGTCTGTAGTCACACATAGATCATTTGTGAGGGAAGAAGCACCACTTTGTGATGCCAATTAACAGTTGCAAGAGATTTTCAGCTCCAACTTCAGTAGAAACATCTCCTCTCTCTCTCTCTCTCTCTGTCTCTCTAGGAATGTCAGTTTTCAGGACATGGCCACCTTCCAGTGAACTTGAACTCATAAATCATGCATCGTAAAAGGTATATTCTGAAATTGGGGCAAGCAGCTCTTTAGAATTTAAATGTCAGTTTAAACAGTTTGCATCTTCAATGCATCATGTGCATATTTTATCATTGTTTAACTAGATAAATGTATTACATCTACATATTAGTGGATAGAATATAATGTAGGGCAGCATATTGTTTAAGGTGGATAACCATACTCTGCTTTTTGAGCATATAGCACTATTTTGTGCCGCTGATGTCTCACAACAATGTTATGTGCAAAATGTTTTTCCACCTGTCAATCAAACAGTCACGTTATTTATGTATGAAGGGCTGTTTTGCACACATCCTTGCATTATGGCATACTTACCCTTACTTTTGCAAAATTCAAAGTCCCCCACCACTCGGAATGCCTTTTGCTTTACTTCAGCACGATGTTCGATGCTCACTCTGCTGAGTGATTTGCAGCATGTGTAGAATTTGACGCTGGATGGCAGTTCTTGCATTCACCCGATTCAAAGGGCACTGTGAGCCCTCATGCATACATTGTAACATTGCAGCTAGTTTGGAAGTCTCGCTTCAGTATACAACTAACACAAGTGTGATGTGGAACTTTGAAACACCCCCTGTTATGTTACTTAATAGGCCATGTCGGTTCTGTTGCAACAAAAAACTGCCCTGACCCACCCTTATAACCATCTAATTACATTTGAAAATATTTAATCACGAAGCACAGATTCAAATTATTTGGAGAGCTGCACAAAACACAGAACAAAAGAGACTTCACAGGTTTACGGACTTAGCCTCAGTTGTGTAGGAGTCATTGAGGTGACTAATGTGAAGGCTGTCTAGTCGAGTGAGTCTTTCAAGGCCGACATCATGTCACATGTGCTGCACCAGTGAAATGGCTCATCAGTAATGGTAGAGAATTAATCTCAGAATGGTGGACAGAACGTGCTCACTTTTCACACAGACCATCCATATCTGCCCAGCCTTTAATCAGAGGACAATGTCAGAGGATTATTTTAAGACCTGGCAGAACCATTGGGCCACTCATTTCTGGATGAACCAAGATGAAAGACAGACTACGGACCAACATCAGAGACTGAAAATGAGCTCATTACTCTAATTTAGGCCTGTGCCCTAAGCGTTGATAATTCAGCAACAAAGGCAGTCAGTCAAATCATTACCTACAAAAAAATGGAAAAAGGTTACAACATGGCAGACTGTAAGGAAATTAAGTAATATTTTGGGTTTCTACTAAAAGAAACAAAACTTCTTTAAACAGATGCTGGAACAGGCTAGAATGTCCAGTGGGAACAACTCACTGACTCAAACACTGTCAGCTGCATTCATTAGAGCTACTCTGTGATGGACTCGGATGTTACGGCTGAAACATAATATGGATATAAATTTTTTACTGACCAGAAATCAGACCTTTTTATGTCATAGTTGGGAAGCAAAGGCACAAAAACATGAGTCATAGGAATGACTATTTGAGCCAAGGCTGTGAAAAATATTACCCATAATTGCAGGTGAGAACATAAGAACGAACCCCCCCCCAACCTGAGTTGACACATAACCCTGAAGTGCCCACTCTGAGTCAACTGCTCCGTATCGGGTGCCGCCTTGTAGTTAGGCCACTTTTTCTCTCCTATTTCTGTTTTCATCCCTCCCCCCTGTTTGTCAAGCCTTGTGTCTTAAACACCCATAATGGCGATGCATTACACGAGTAATAAAGGGCTGTTAGCGGAGCAGACCGCCCACCCTCCATCTGCTGTCTCCCAAGTACACACAGCCACAAAACGAAGAACAGAAAACAGCCTCCTCCGGGTCACAAAGAGGAGGGATTCTGCTGGAGAAGTGACTCTCTCCATTGGGGGGAGGGCACACGGGGTGGGGGGTGTTGGATGTGGAAAGAGCCATGGTTCGACTGTGTTCATTAATCACTGTCACAGAGGAAGTGGCTAATAGAATGAAGGAAGGAGAAACACAGACCACCGTGTTCACTAGTTTATCCTCCACGTGAAATACAGGCTAACTCACCCTCCTTTGACCCCTCTGGAACACAAACAGGGAGAGGCTGCCGAGTAAAAACAGCAGCAAGAGAATTGTCTGTGTAGTAAAAAACAGTAATTTACCCCTTCATTTATTGAACTCTAAATTTTAGACTAACAGGAAACATTTTTTACATATATATTATGTCTTTGTATGTTGGTAGTGACTGAAGTAGCAGTGTATTTATAGCCAAATGTTATTCAATTATTTTTCAATGTCCGTCAAAGCGAAGCTTTGTGCGTTCTATTGTCTGGCAGCATTACATCCCTTAGTCTTGTTATACTGCTCGGCTCAGACGAATGTGAGAAGTCGTTTGTGGTGTTTTGTTGTCACACACGAGATTACAGTATGTCACATTCTTTGTTCTTCCTGTTCTCAGTCATCTGTAAAAGCCTCTGCCTGGAGTGTCACCATTGATAAAACTATTTGCACAGGTGGCACATTTTGCTGTCACTCGGTCCAATTGTAAGTGTGAAAATACGGTGTTCAGTCAACGCCTGAGATGTGCTGGAGTTGTTGGTCAGCGGCCATAGACACTGTCTCTCTCGGCTTCAGATGGATTTTTGTTAACAGGAAAAAACTAAAGTTGATGTTATGCAGCCAGATTAGAAGATGCTGGTAAAACTGTCTTATGTGAAATGTTTCACCTGGGAACTGTGTGTGCTTTGCACTGCTTATTACAGTAAATCTGCTCTTGTCTCAGAGGTTCTTAATTTGAATAATGAGCCTTCCTTTTCACCCCTCCTATTTTCTTCTGGTTTCGCACCATTGCATGATAGAAATGTTATTATGCTTACTTGCTGTGAATTTTCACACATCCCTTACTACCGATTTTGCACTAGTGCTGAAGCTGGCTGACTGAAATCCATAGAATGCCTCAGATGGCTTACTCAGACAGTTGTGCTTTCACATGCAACACTTCTGGGTAATGTCTAAAAGTTCAAGAGTTCATTTGAAACAGCTTTGAAACATCTTACTTTGGATGTCGCTATAATATGGTCCCAGGATTTTTCAAAAGATGTGTAGGAAATGTACAGTCACCGAACATACTTCCTCAGATTCAGCATTGTGTTTACAAAAAGCAATTTGATACCCATTGCTTTTACCTTCACAAGAGGACTCCTGTGTTGGAACTGAGAAACTCATTGTGTGGTGCATAGCAGCCAGTCATATAGTCCATTATTCATCATTTGCCAGCTGTAAGACCAACTTATTTCCCAGAACGGTCTTCATTGCTAAGCCGTGCATTTACATGACACAACACAATATTCTGCTGTCCCGTCTAAGCCTTGTGTTAAATACAGTGACACCGCAGTCTTTTTACGCCCGCTGAATACAGCTGCTTTCATAACCAGACCAGTCCATCATAGAGGGACGGCTGTGGAGAGTTAGGCAAAAGATATAACTGAGAAGGTATCATTATCCATCTTTGACTACACATTTGGGTCACGCATGCATTGCTGTCATTAACCTGTATTTGGCCTTGGCAGACGCGCATACTTTATTATTGCAATGTGTCCGACTTGTCCAGAGTGTATTGGGTCTATTCTGAATGGCCACTAATCTGGATCTGGCCTACATGTTCATTCCAAAATAGTTTATCCTCCCCCTTAATATTAAATGACAGAGAAATGTAAACAGTTGTCTGGAAACAGAGGCTATCACATTGAAGGCGTGTGGATGAATTTGAAGTAACGCCTGGGAGGGCAGGCCGAATTTTCCATCGTCTCTTGTTTTTGCAGTGCACATTTGAAAAGAGAATAGCTTTAACAGCGATTATATTCAAAATATAATGATGACACCCCTGGGCCATAACAATTGTCACTGAAGCACAAAACCTAGCAATCCAGTACCCAGTTTGAAATGTACTGGATTTACTTGATAACTCAGGGGGTTTTCACATTATTGCAGTACTAGGAGAAACGAACCACACCACCAGCCCTGAAGAACAAGAAAAAACAATTTAGGTCAGCGCAGAAAAGGCTTACAGTCTCTCTTGCCCCATGATGTGGTGAGGTCCTCCATGCATAACTCTGTACATAGTGATATCGTGTAGCACTTGCATTAAATACCTCCATTTGTCCTACCACACACCTAATGGTACAGCTCATAAGGGCTTGTACTTTTTTGAGATAAATCTCTTGCTAAATCTATGTAGCATAGGTTATACTCTGATTTAGCGAAAGTGTATGGTTGGCTCATGTGCAAGGATTGTACTTGGAGATAAAAATGGAAGCCATGTGAGTTTGCTTGCCTGTGTGTCTCACATCTGAAATACCCAAGAGGGAGCAAATCTGCTTCTCAAGGACGAGCGGACCAATGTTTTTCATTTAGACATTCAAGCTGATGACTGCAATTGCTGATTTCAGTATTGTGCTTGTTTATCATTCCCTTGGTCATATAGTTACACAAGGTGAAATGATAAACTTTCCCGTTTGAAAATCTGATAGCAAAGTAGGCAGTGTATCAGAAATGGAAGAAAATTGATATTTCTCTGTTTGTCAAAACCAGTTTACCTTATCAAATGTTTGTCAATTTTCCTTCTCACCAATGGCATCAGATGGAAAAGCAACATGGATTTGGCACTGAATGTGCAAAACTATCCCTCCTGTATAATTTCCAGGCTTGATGATGCTGCAAGTGGTTGGACCAGATATTGGTACATGCGAACATTTAGGTGAACATCTGCCTCTTGTTGCTGTAATTTCCCTCAACACCATCTGTCAGGTGTGGCTGGCAACACCAACAAAGATATACATCTATCTGGTTATAAACGCATAATGGCACCAGCTCTTCTCAAATCCTCTTTTTTAAATGTATTTTTTTTTTGATGTTCTCCAAAACTAATGCATCCTTTTATACCCCAGGGCAGGATTTGCAATATACAAACAAATTAGGTCAGAGGTTTGATCATTTTTATAGTTGAACTTAATGTGCTTTGTTTTTAGGTCACATAGAGGAATAGAAGCAGGTTTTCACTGCGTTTTACATTAAGATGTCTCAGTTACATGTCTTAACCCACTTGCTGTGCTCTAACAATTTCCTCTGTTTTTGTCCCTGTGCCATAGATTCGACTCTTCCAGCTGTCGTTCTGCATTGGCGGCACGCTGTGAGAAGACCCCACTCTGCTGTGCCTCGGTGCTCCTCAGACACTTGTCCTTGACATCCAAATGCTGTCTGTCGATCGTCGTGCCAGCCGCCTTCTGTGAGTTATGACGACGGCTGCTTCAATGACTCAGGAAAGAGGCTCCTCCCCCGCTCAGCAGTGAGCCAATCACATGATATGATGAAGAAGGGTCCTGGAAGTCTGCTCTTCAAGGAGTCCGCCAGCGGGATATGAGTATTTTGAGCCCTGTGACGGATAACAAATCAAACCTTGTGGGAATTGTGGGAGGCCCAGAAGAATACTCTAGAGCCATGCAGTCAGAGGAGCTATTCAGCAGAAAGCTCAAAGCCCTGAATGGTAATATGGGACCTCCCGCCCCCAACATGCAGGGTAAACCTGAAGGTGCAGGCAAAACAAATGGTACACCAGCCATGCCTAAAATGGGTGTGAGGGCCAGAGTGACAGAATGGCCTCCAAGAAAAGATGGATGGGATGGACGGCCGTCGCCAAACTATCAGAGTGTGATACCAGTGTTTCAGAATGGACAGCAGGACCATGTAGAAATACTGGAGCAAGGTGAAGCGGTCTGTTTGGAGGTAGACTACTCGGACACAAAGTACACACTGAGCGACCTCCTGAGCCACTCACCCATGAAGGGTCTCCACCCTATCCGGCAGCGCAGCAACAGCGATGTCACTATAAGCGACATTGACTCTGAAGACATAATGGACCAGAACCTTGTCAATCCAAACACGGGGGCCTCGTTGCATCGTGAATATGGAAGCACATCCTCTATTGATCGACAGGGCCTGAGCGGGGATGGCTTCTTCACCATGCTGAGAGGCTACCGAGTGGACACCTTGGACCACCGTAGCATACCACCCATGGGTTTTCCCGAGTTGTTGAGGTGTGACGCCTCCCTCTCCCCCAGCTTGCAGACAGCAGCCCAGATTGCCAGGGGTGAGATAGTCCACATTCCAGGCTACGACTACATAGACAACTCAATCCTTTACAGCCGGGAACGGGAGAAGTCTTTCATGAGGCGTCTTAAGTCAGAGTCATCTGAAACGTCTCTGTTCAGGAAATTGCGGACCATAAAGAGTGAAAGTGATGCTTTGCGGCTCTCCATGGAGGACGACCGGCGGCCGTTGAGTTTCCAGAAATGCTTTGCCCATTACGATGTCCAGAGTGTTCTTTTTAACATAAGCGAGGCAGTGGCGAGCAGGGCTAACTTGAGCCAGAGAAAGAACACCACAACCGGGGCCTCAGCCGCCTCAGCAGGTGTTGGTGCTGGAGCTGTCGGGCTGCCGGGTGGTGTAGTCGGCATCGGACCTGGAGCAGGGCCAGATGTCGGAGCAACAGCATGTAGCAGTGGAAACGTCCCCCTCTTTGAGTCTCCACTGGGAAGCAGGGAGGACTTGAACCCTAAGGAGAATTTAGACGCCGATGAGGGTGACGGAAAGAGCAATAGCCTCGTGTTGGGCTGCCCGCACTTCCGCAACGAGATCGGCGGTGAGGGCGAGAGGAAGATCTCGCTCTCCAGAGCCAACAGTGCCAACTACACTGGTTTGTCAGAGAGCTGCTCTTTTGAATCTTCTCTAAGCTCCCACTGCACCAATGCGGGGGTATCTGTGCTGGAGGTGCCCCGAGAAAACCAGCCAATCCACAGGGAGAAGGTCAAACGCTACATCATCGAGCATATTGACCTTGGAGCCTACTACTACCACAAGTTCTTCTATGGAAGGGGTAAGAGATACACACTGTAATAGGGAATGCGTAAAATTCATGATACAATATGTAGAGTTATTAAAACCTCCCCAAAATCCATTTCCTCTAAATAAGGCTGCGGCCAGTGTCGTGTGAGTACAAGTTCTCAAATGGAGCCGCCTTCACACGTAGGGTCAGATATCCCGACAGCCCAGTTATTTTCACAGGACCAGATGAAATAACGTCCAGAACAATAGCGGGCTTGTGTTGGGTGCGAGGGTGTGTGTTTCACTTCCTCGGCAGAGGAGCGGTCATGTCCTCCGTGTGATATTGCCCTGAACCCTGCGGAGAAGCTGTGATTAGTCATGTGAGAAGAGAGAGGTGAGTGAGAGGGTGCATTGCAGCTGTTCCCCAAGAGGGCCAAAGGAGTGTGAGGACCCCTCTTATGAAACTATGGGGTCAGCAAAACCCCGTCAAGGTCCCAGATCTCCTCATTAAAACACCTATGTGAGTGATGCTGGAAATACCATGCCAGGCACAACCATCATCGCATTATACATATCTGTTTTTCCCGCCCGCTCTTGGCAGATTGAATTACCTATTCTTAAGCCCCTCCAGAAAACAGCTGCTCAACTTTTAACACCGATAAATTCAAAAAAGTGCCCTGCTTTAAATGTGCTTCAGCAAGACAGTGTGTAACCTCACTCGAGACTCAATGAATGTCTCTTGTCAAGGTTAATGAGCCTATTACAGATCTGCTCTACTTACAGTGGGTTTGAATGTACCATTGAGCATCCTCTTATAATCATTTACTTCTCTCACCCCCCCCCCCAAAAAAAAGGTTTAGATAGTACTCTCTTTAACCCTTTGCTCT
>CAESWR010000678.1:352890-362998 GCA_903171835.1 Mullus surmuletus | reverse complement strand
CTCATCCACTGAATAATTCAGGTGCAACAGATGTGTCAGGCAGGGAAATGTCACTGATATCCAGAGCCATTCTTGGTTTGAAGCACCACTCCCACGATAAAACAATGTATCTGGGTCATGCTAGCCCTGCAAGTAGCACGCAGACAATGTTTTAACTCCCCAACGACAGGAGCATCTATTTGCATGAACCCGTCATTTAGCCTCTGCTCTCTCCGTGCCTCCCGGTGCCGCTCGCACCCCCTACCCTTCCATTGCCAATACGCTTTCCAGAATGCCTCTCTTTTCGGACAACCATTGACCGCTGACGTCAGTTGGCTCTGCAGAGGAAAATGGAATTTAAAAGGTGCAAATGTGTCTGTGATGTCCAAAACAACAACACAGTGTTTTATGGGCCGGGGGCTTTGAGCCTGTTTAGATTAACGATTACTGGCACATTAATGGTCATAACAGTGAAATACCACTTAACATCGAATGTTCAGTTAACACATCTAAATTATTTAGAATAGGAGCACCTAATGCCGTCCGATAGAGCTGTAATGGAACGGATGCACTAAATGACAAGGCATAAAATAAAAGCATATTATAAGTGGTTCAAAGAGCAGCAAGACTAATCCTCAATACCGCCATTTCAGAAATCCAACAAAATCGCTCAAGCCATAGACAATACAGTTGAAATAATTCAAATCAGAGTTGCAGGCACGTTGACCTACATGGTGGGGTGAGGACACAGAACTAACCCATATTTAAGTTATACAGAGGGTGGTAAGCCATAATATAGGCATACAGACAGTTGAGTTATTTAACCCTATTAATCCTTTCTACCTGTGCGTCCCCTCAGCTGACCACACTCCGAGGAGCCATTCTCGAAGACGCCATCCCATCCACGGCGAGACACGGCACGGCGCGCGGATTGCCCCTGAAGGAAGTGCTTGAATACGTCATCCCCGAGCTCAACATCCAGTCCTTGAGGCTGGCAATCAACTCTCCCAAAGTTCCGGAGCAGCTTCTCAAGCTGGACGAGCAGGGGGTGAGTGATGAGGGACAATCTGTTTAAGTAATCCCGGCAGATTACTCCTCAAAGAAAGAAGGTCGAAACTTGCATCAATAGTATTTACAAAACTCCGGCCTTTTCCAATAAATAAAGACTCGCTGATATTGGCAAAAATTCCCCTTGAAGAAACCTCAAGGGGAACCAAACCGTAGCACATGCAAGTTTCACATCAGTCTGGGGTTACGTGTCCTGATCAGGGGCACATGTTGGCACGGAAGGAAAGTATTTTTCTGTTGGGGTACTTTTTTTTATTTTTTCCAATCGTTCTTGGCCAGACATTAAAAATATGCCCATGATTCAAAAGGTTGCTTTAAGGCAGGCAAAACTGCTGCCCTTTTTATAATGATGAGTTGACCCATAAGTCACGCACTGAAAAGGTTAAAGTGAGTTTACCCAAAAATGTCACAATGCAGGCCAAAAAAATGTCGACAAAAATGACAAAACAACATTCTTATACGTGCATAACTCATAAATAACTTGCAGAAACGTTGCGTGCAATGGGCTGTGCTTCATAGGCTTTCCATATTGGGTGCAATATGCTGTGAGATGTGCATTACTAGTGCACCTTTCACCTTATTTCCCTCTCTCTCTCTCCCTCTCTCCCTCTCTCTCTCCCTCTCTCAAACACACATACACAGGAAGTCGCATGCACCACAGAGTGCAGGTCCTCTTTTGCTGACTGTCAATAATCTGCATTACCAAACTGTAGCATAACCTAAATCTATCACATAGCTCTCTGGGTCCGACACCCTGATGCATTAAGCCAGGCCAAAATAATGATAATAGTAATAATAATGTTGCCTGCCTAATGGCATATCAACAGCGGCAACATCCATTTTTCAGCCTGGATTTGGTTATGTGTCTGACGTTGGTCATAGCTTTTTCTAAATGGCGTAATATTGACAGAAGGGTTGAATCTGAGAGTTAGTTAGGAGTTGGTTAGAGAAAAGCTGTATTATGTGATGTGATGTGTGTGAAAGTATCAGAGGAATTAGGTGTCTTTTGCAAAAGCTTGTTAACTATGGCACACAGTTTGGTTAGAACATAGTTATTTCCAAATATGTTTTTTTTCTGGTGCTACAGATTATTACAGAGTAGATAGATTACAGAGTATTTTGAACAGGTTTTTGTAGGAAATGCAGATACTACACCATGGGGTTTCAAGAGCTTGACACTTAAAGTCTCTATTATAGATAAAGAGCGATTCATGGGGACAAATAACAGGAATCTGTGTCCTATATGGCAGCTGCCGCTATAGACAGCTCCCGGGTAGAAGCGTAAGACAGCCAATATCACGTTTGATAGAATCAATATGAATCCCACACTCTCTCCAGCCAGTATCGACCATTTTGACACACTTTCTTGCCGATGGGACCCTCAGACTCCGGTTGAAGTAACACACTTTTAATAACTTACTTCATCTGAGAGCTGGTGATTTGGTATTCTGCTTGAATGGCGGAGGATGTCAGCCTGCATTATCTCTGCTGGAGTAAAATGTCTATTAGTGATAGGGGCTCTATATTCACAGGTGTCAGAGATGGATTCATTGTGTGATCTTAAGGCCTTTAATTTCTCATGTAATGAAACTGTGAGATGGAAAGGAGCATGGGGGGGGGCTTACCAGTGGTGTGCTGCTTGTCTGACTATCAGAGCATTGACTGCTTATTAGTGTAATTACATTCGTTAGCATAAGCCCGTCCCTCCAATTGACAAGGGACAGGCTCTTATAATAGAATGTGTCTGTCGCGTCCCTCTTGTAGATTAAGATCCTGTTGCACATACAAACAAGAATGTTGTAGTGTCCTCATCCAAGTAAGTTAAATGCACTCAAGACGATGACAGATGTTGTGTTTCCAATTATCTCAAAGTAACTTTGTGAGTGCTTGAGGAAGTTCTCTGACAAAACCGAGGAGAGCCGATATTGCCTGTGTTAGTTTGTTCACCTGCCTTACACACACACACACGCCCCCATGCCTTTGGTATGAGAGACCGTCTGCAGATACAGACTTTGATATAAGGCTCCCAAACACATCAGAGAAATAAAGCAATCCACCAATATCAGAAATCTTCTCAATTCTCCAATAACCTCAGAAGGAGGAGAGCCACGTCTAAGTGGGACTCCGCGTTCATCCAAATGGCACTTCTCCTCGCAGACCTCAAACCAAACGTCCAGCGAAGGCCAGTTTTATATTTGGACGCCATTATTTTTATACACCTCTGTTTTAATCATTAATGTTATGCTTGCTGTTCAAATGTTTAATATGTCAAGCACCCCGTAATCTACTTTTTAAACCAAGCCGGACCACCCCCCCCCAGCTCCAACCCAATGTTGTGTTTATGTGAGGAAGCCAGCGTTGGACAGGAAGAATTGCATCACAGAGAGACGTGTTTTGTTAGTTTGCCAAACTTTTTCAGACATGATTTTGTGTGTGTGTATGTGTGTGTGTGTGTGTGTGTGTGTCTGCAGAGTGCGGAAAAGATGTTAGTCTGCTGGGTTTTTTTTTTTTTTGTATCAAAAGGCTTCTTCCCCCCCTTGCTGAGTACAGAAAGCATGCCCGGTGAGTTAAAGTGTCCTGGAGCTAGACGGCCATCACAATATCCTCATGATCAGTTGTGCAGAAAGGAAAACCCTGAAAGCACTGTTGGCTGTAATGGCTCTGGATGTAAGAGGAGAACAGAGCATATGTGAATGTATTTTAGATCACATTGTAGATCACAGTGAGCCGCATGTGTTTCTGACGGGCTGGGAAATGCATTAGGCTGCAAATCAAATTCTAAGGTGTGATTTCTTTTGGGGGGGGCTGATAGCATCACAAACAGTCATTTTTCTTTATGAGCTATTAATGTTAAACATTTATCATTTGCTTCCATCTTGAGTCAAAAATCCGGAAAATGACAATTTTAATGTAATAGAAACGCGTTATCAGCTACATTACTTCCGTAGTTTTAAATGTAATTTGCAATTGTTATTAGTAATAAAAGAACAATATAAGATCTAGCCACCGCGTGTCTGCAGACCTCCAAGGCGAAGCAACCAATGCAAGTGTTTCAGTAAAGACATCAACAAGCTCACAGAGAGGCTTCTGAGCTTTTCTTCTCCAACAAAGAACCGACCTCTTTATCTTGAGAGCTGCTTTGCTGCCATGGTTTCTGCGCCGCTTCGTAGCATGAATACGAACACAAGATCACTTTAGGAAATTGATGCAAGCCTACTGTTTGTGGGATTGCACACATCGCTTTTGATATTCTATGGGCAAGAGCGACTCAGAACCATATATCACTACTGATGCCTCGCAGCGACACCTCGGCTCTGAAGTATAATTCAGGCTTAAGTGAGATTTGTTCCACAGGTTCAAGAGAGAATAATCTACCTCCTACCGAGGCTGTTATTGCTGCATAATAAATCTCCAAGATGGAAATCAATCCGCTTTTGTGATATTGAAACTTGAGTATTATGTCTGTTGACCAGCATTCATTTCCACCTCATATTCTGCCCATAATCTAGACATTTGTGTGTATATGCATGTCTGATAACACTCCATTGGTTGTTTGCGCAAAGAAGGAAGATGATACGTTTTGGGCGCTGTATTGGGACACCGCAGAGCAGACAGATGTGGCACCACAGTGTGTTATGTCAGGATACCGCCGTATTCCTCAGGTGCATTTCAGAGCTCCCTGGGGAGCCAGTGTTCTCATTTCCCATCACTTACTCTTCCAAACCCTTGTGTTTCGTTATAGATGTTTTTTGAGACAGAGGACAAAGGACAAAAGTGGCCTCGACTAAATATTTGTAATGCCGCTCTCAAATATCTGAATAATGGGATTTCAGTCACAGGGATCCGATGGCACCAAAAACTAAGCCGACTCGCCAGCAGTCACACCTCAGGAGCTTAGGCATGCATGTGTTAAGCATCCTGACTTGTCTGCAATTTTCAGGCAGCCACAAATTCCCACCAAGGGGCAATGTGATTGTCCTTGCCATGGGCCGGCCTGTTAAGAGGGGCACGAGGTTAAGTGAGCCCATATAATACAGGATTTAAAAAAAAAAAGCGGGCCACATCACGCCACATCATGCCATTTCCACTGGGCTTGATGGTATAATAGCTTTCTGTCACCGCAGGAGCTTTCGTACGGAGTAGACTGCCTGATAGAGGAAGTCACCATGACAACTGTGTCAGCAGCACCCCGAGAACTGATAACCTGTGAGGGAGGAAAAAGACTGTTCCAATTTGTTTCAGTATATAGATCATTTGTTAGTTTTCACATTCAGAGAAACCTCTTCGTTTTGCCGTATTGACATATTGACCCTGAGTCAAGATCAAGGTGCGGTCCTCAGCTGTGAATATCGGGCAACAGGTGCCCAACACAGGGGGGGCCTTTTTCATCTATTTTTTCCTCCTTTGACTCTATTTCTTGGCTGGCATCAGACAGCTGTGGGCCATAAAAGATTCATGTTGGTGGAGAGGGCCCTCATTCTCACTGTGCAGGGAGAACCGCTGTGGATGTTTTATTTCCTCTTATCTCTTCATGAGATGAGTTCTTCGCCGACCCGTCATTTCTGGATGATATTAATGCTCAGGGTGAAAAACCTGATGAGATTCAGCTGGCTCGGACTTTGAACACTCCCTTTTGTTGACATTGCGATCTAAATCGAAGCATTCCTTATTGAAAAATAAGTGAATTAAGAGGAGTTGGGCGTCAGGGGGATCAGTGTTTTTGATGCCTGTTGCTGGTTTTTCTCAGGACAGTCTTGTGGAATGGTTTCATGCTATTGCCCAGAGCTCGTCTTTTCTTTTGTTGAGTTTTTTTGCCTTAAACCCGGGGGATCATGCTATATGTCTCTAATTCACTCCTTGTTCTCCACAGCTGCTCTTAAGTAGCAGCTATTAGCTTGGTTTGATTTATGCTCTACTCTGGGGGCTCCTGAGAGTTCATAGCCTGGCTACACAAAAGGGGATTTCAGCTCTCTTCTAGAAAGGTTATGAAGGGCTTCACATTAGCTGTGACATGATGGAAAGTGGGCACTCGCATGCTTTCGAGTGCATAATGTACAGTATGCATGAGTGTGTTGTGTGCTATATTCCAGCGACAGGAAATTATACTTACTCACTGAGTGTCCGTGTATGTTCCTCATTCCAGCTAAGTTTCCAGCACAAAGTGGGAGTGCTCTACTGCAAGGCGGGCCAGAGCACAGAGGAGGAGATGTACAATAACGAAAGTGCTGGACCAGCATTGGAGGAGTTCTTGGATCTCCTGGGCCAGAGAGTTCGCCTCAAAGGCTTCACCAAGTACAGAGCTCAGCTGGATAACAAGAGTAAGATGAAAAAGCACCCCAAAGTAAACAGTCCAAGCCCACACACTTCTAATCCTACAGTGCTCCGCTTCATTTTTTTTTCAGAGGCTGTGATGTTTTTTTAAGCCTATGTAACTTTAATCTTGCTCTAGATTCATGTTTGATATATCGTCTTATCCAAAACCAATGTCATTTGTCTTGCGTTACAGCGGATTCCACTGGCACACACTCTCTCTACACAACCTACAAGGACTACGAGCTGATGTTTCACGTGTCCACCATGCTCCCCTACACGCCCAACAACAGACAGCAGGTCAGTAAATCCCACCGTGTCCCAAAACTAGCCCACCATGTTCTCTTGTCTGTGTGGCAAAAGCAGCGTCTTAAGGAGGGTAATAAATCCCCCAGCAGCTTTGTTTTAGGATATCTTCAATCGAGGCGCCTGCCAATCTTCCCCAGGAGGCTCATTTTGCCACAGTAATGACCTATCAGGTGAAAGTATGAGCATTGCCATGGAGACGGAGCCTCATAGTGGGGTTTTAATCAATGCATCCCCCAGGGGCTGGACCCAGCGTTGTGTTAGATGTGCCTCAATGTCTGTCTGTGCTAACAAGTGGAATTAACTGGGGGTGTAGTGGCGGACCAGCGAGCTTTGCCGTGATAAATCCGCAATCACCGTCCCAGTATTTACACTGCTGTTATGGAAGTACTCTTTTGAGCCCATGAAAATGCCTGTGGGTATAAACCTGCAGCAACGTCAACGGTGAATAAAATGAAGGCGGTTGCGAGCCGGCGAGCGAGGGAAGTAGGGCAAGATCCACAGTGAATCACCACAGAGACCTAATCTGTCATGTGCATCTAAAATGGTTGGATTGCCAGGGTTAGTGGGGGGTGGGGTCAGGGTGGTCCTTTTTCTCCCTTTCTTCCTCCTCCTCCTGGTGTATATTATGGAATGGTGTTTTTTAATTTAATCCCTGGTGGTAATCTTCCGGCGGGACCAAGCGGAGCTCACCCCACTCATCCCTTCATCCTCTCCAATTCACCTCTCCACCCTCTAATCCTGCTTGTTTTGGGCTGCTGTTGACAACCTCATACGGACCATTCGTTCTCCATCGGCACAATCCCAACAATAGGGGCTGTCTAAATTATGTTTGGGGGGATAAAATAACATCTTCACCCAGAAATCCCTTAATCCTGATTTTGGTCGTAACAGTTCAATTTTAAAACATGTGATTCTATTCACGAGGAAACCTGCAGCCTCACTTGGTTTAAAAGGGTTAGTCTCCTGCCTCGTGCACCCTGCTGCGACTGAAACGTTAAGGGGATCAGGGAGAAATTGAATGCACAGGTGTTGCCAACAAATGGATTTTTTTCAAGAATGATACCATGCAAAGAGTATTTGTACTCTTAAATTTACCCGTTTCTGTGTTTTGCAGTTACTGAGGAAGAGGCACATTGGCAATGATATTGTCACCATAGTGTTCCAGGAGCCCGGGGCCCTTCCTTTTACTCCAAAAAACATCCGCTCTCATTTCCAGCATGTGTTTGTGATCGTCAAAGTCCACAACCCCTGCACTGATAACGTCTGCTACAGGTAAGTTGGGCGATCTTGTGTCACGCCTGCCAGGCTTTTCTTCAAAGTGTTTCGCAAAGCATCGGGAGTTGGTGGCACAGAGTCAGATCGCTTAATATTATAGCACTTTACCCTCTGCTCAACACGATTTGTGTTTATCGTTTGATGTACTCGGCATAAATATCTCCATGCCAAATGACGCTACGTGAAACATTTAAGAACAGTTAATTTGAAAGAATAATAATAATAGCCTGCTGAGTGCTCTCTGCGGTTTTCTTCATGACTTCATAATACTTTTTAGAATGTGCAAGAAAGCTCTTTTGATCTGCTCAGTGATGATACAGTTATTATCTTCAGAGACACCTGGAAATTATGACTTACTGCTCTCTCCACAAGCGTTTCTGAAGTCAAGACGACTCTTGTTAATAACATAGCATTTGTTGAACAGAGCAAGATTAGGCCAAGCTCCTCTTTCCACTAGAAATAATTTCCCTGAAAGCTGTATAATTTCAACACTCTTCAAATGCCTGCTAATTAACTGTAAGGTTCACCACTCTGGCACTTGTTACATTTCCTCCTTATTGTTAACATCAAAGTCCACAGCTCGATTCGCTGATTCCGCCCTGTTTTCCAGCGTGGCTGTATCCAGATCTAAAGATGTGCCTCCGTTTGGCCCTCCTATCCCGAAGTCTGTGACTTTCCCCAAGTCGGCGGTTTTCAGGGACTTCCTGCTCGCCAAGGTCATTAATGGAGAAAATGCTGCTCACAAGTCGGAGAAGTTCCGAGCCATGGCGACCCGTACGCGGCAGGAGTACCTGAAGGACCTGGCGGAAAACTTTGTTAGCACTGCGACGATTGACTCTGCTGTCAAATTCAGCTTCATCACTCTCGGAGCCAAGAAGAAGGAGAAGGTGAAACCCAGGAAGGACGCACATCTGCTCAGCGTGGGGGCCATCACGTGGAGCGTCCGCGCTCGGGACTTTGGCCAGTCGATGGACGTGGACTGCTTGCTCGGCATATCCAACGAATTCATCGTGCTCATTGAGGAGGACTCGAAAAACGTTGTCTTCAACTGCTCTTGTCGTGACGTCATTGGATGGACCTCAGGGATTATGAGCATTAAGATCTTCTACGAACGTGGGGAGTGTGTCATGCTGTCCGCCCACGACAACTGTGGAGAAGACATCCGGGAGATGGTGCAAAGATTAGAGGTAAGGGCCTTAGAGACTCAACTGTAATAATCTCTTCATTTTAGTACTCTTAATTTCTCCTGGATTAAACCCCTGGAGAGACCAGATTATCCATTTGTATTTTATCTTATGTCTGTGTCATTAGTATCTGTCTCAAATCGTCCCGGATAAGGGCATTTTGGAGATCAATCGCAGACTGGAGGAATTTCTTAACATTTGGACGTCTAAACCACTCTAAAATCTCTAGCGCTATGCTACCTATTATTGCTTTCAAATTATTGGTATGTATGAACTGAATGAACCCCAGACTGAACATAATACACACACTTGCTGCGTACCGCTTAAAAATGGATATAAGTATATATGAAAATTTAATTTGAGCAGAAACCATGTTAGGGAAACAATGACAACACCTTTGCGTTGCACTTAAATCCCCAGGCCATCTGGCGCGATCCACATTTTGATGACAGGAAGGCGAAGCAGAGAGGCAGCTCAGCATTTGCAAACCGTTAACTTTGCGCATGCAGCTCGGTTCGAAAGCCTTTTTGTAAAATGACACAGATGCGGTTTTACTTTTGGTCCTCTACGTGGCCGTCAGTTTGATCCTCCTTGTTGCATGGATAAGCTTTTGCAGATTTGGTCACCTCTGTCAACACCTGTGTGCCAGTTGAGTGTGATTATATCTCGCCCGTTCCTGTCTGATATTTTGCAGCATTTCTTCTGCAGTTGTAGCTTTTTTGTCTAATGTAAATGGTCCTTCTAAGTCCTTTAAAACACCCTTGTTGTATAGTAGTGCAGTCCCATAGCTTTAAAAAGAAGAAAAGAAACACTGCGTTGTTGTGGAGTTCTTTTGCACCTGTGAGGCTTTATAACACATCTGCGAGGCATATGAATGAGAATGGCTGACTCTAAGTGCTACATTGAGGAAATTTAAGGGGTATTTGTTGCCCTGTTTCCTCTTTGTGGTCGTTCTGTGGTGCAACAATGCATTTTGCAAATAT